>MJUU01034805.1:54498-65465 GCA_002080025.1 Modiolus philippinarum
AAAAAAAAATATTTTGTTTATACTAGTTAAAAAATTAATAAATTTTCTGTCCAGAAAAAAACCCCATAAACCCCCTTCAAGTTAAATGGTCGGTCCCTAACTCTTATTTCCTGTTTATCAATTACATGTAAAGACGTCTTTAAAAGTTATATTAATAACAGAATACTGAAATTATTATACATTTTAGTTTCTACATATGGACGTTTCGACAACATAGAGGGCAGAACAATTTAACACATTTGGAAGACCATAAATCGGAATATGTGTTAAAGCTGATAGAGAACAAATTACCAATAGAATCTAAATGAAGAAGGCAAAATCAGCTAAGGACAGAGCTATGCAAGTGACAGGTCCTCCATTTTTTTAAACAAAATTTTCTAAAATTTAGATATTTCAAGTTTCAAAATTAAACTTGTTTTCTGGTCAGCAACCAAAGTACTGACAACGTGTCGAAAGAAAGGGTCTCATTACTAACGTAGTTTATATGTGTATAACAATGATGTTTTATGGAAGTTATATATTTTACTGAGATATGTTCAGTGCTGAATTGAAAACAGTGAGGATTTCGGATGAATGTGTGTGTGTGTTTTTTGTTTTTTATTTTTCTTTTCTTTTCTTTTGTTTTGTTTTTGTTTTTTTTTTTTTTNTTTTTTTTGATTCGAAATTGTGAAATAAAAGTTATTCAAGCGTAAAAAATTTTTGGTAGCCGATCGCGTTTTATGAGATACGTGCGATTAAATTTTGGCTTTAATAGAAATAAATGGATTTAATAGAATTTTTTAGAATTACTTATATAAAAGTATAAAATTTAACTTATTATTAATAAAACAATTAGGGGTCGTACTAACCGATAAAATGTGATCTTTAAAATGAACAATATTAATTTGCAGATGTAAATCATCGTTGAACAAACATTTTCGTTAATTATCCAGGAATACAAATATAAGAAAAGCCGATATGATAGACTAAAAATAATTAAATCTGTCAAATATCCATTAGCCGTTTTAGTATTAAGTAATTCATCCCCTTTAAATTGTCAAATTAAATTATTTTGGGTCGTATATCCCGGATTTTCTTATATTTGTAATCTTACATAAATATTACATTAGTTTTAACACAAATGTTTGTTAATTGTTTTCTGATTATCAAAACAGTTGTCGTTACCCCCAGTTCTTACCATAGTTTACGTCATAAAATTTTATTCTTGTTACTTGTTAATTGATTTAAATTCAATTTTAATTTGATTTATAGAAATTCTAGTTTAATATGTTTTCCAATATTTCAACACCGTCACAGAAATATCAGAACATGATCAGCGAAATTCATGAAATACCCGCATATTAAACTTCATAGTACTTTATATAAAATAGCAAATCGATCTAGGAAGGGGGCCCTTAAATGTTGTGAACTTTTCTTCCAAGGGTTTGTCGAAACAGAATTGCATAGCTCTTCGTCCGTCCTTCTTGCTGCAGATCACTTAAGATCGGGAAATTTTTTACGAGTGTAGAAAAGTTCGTTATTTTTTACTTTAATTGAGCGCAAAAAGCGAGAAAAAAAACGACACGGAATTTCTTAGAATAATTAAATCGGGTTCCTATTTTTCCTTTTATACCTATAAGAGTATTTTAGTCCTTATGAAAAAAGAAAAAAACAAACTTTGAATTGTCTTTCCATAAAATAACAAAACACTTGTTTTGAACTTTCCTGTGAAACGAGCAAAAAACAAACAAACAAACAAAAACAAAACAAAATTGACTTTTGCAGTACCCGTCTCAGAATTTAAAAATTGTCATTGAGTTTCCTATCTCTCTTTTTCATCAACTATGATTCATTGGAACATTTTGCACAATGACCCCCACTTTACTTTAAAGCATGATGACATACATTTATAACAGACTTTTGACAACATTTGATGAAAATTTTAATGAAAGATTTATTGCTCTCATGCAAAAAGAATGAAAGTGGTCTTTCCGCCAAAATTAAAGGCGCCTAGATCTCATAAACAGGCAAAGTGAGCTATAAATATTTCTGCTTAAACTGATATATTATCAATGTTGTCAAAAAAAAACCTTCACATTATAAGATTGTGAACTTTCGAAAATCCTTTATTCTGTTTGTAATCTAGTATTTAAGCATCCGTTAACATAACATCAAAGCAACTTGGAGACAGGTCTAAAAACATGAATACCTTAGCTTGAGTTGATGCCTCTGGATGATTCAGAATGACTGAAGCTTGTGTCTGCAATTTTTCCCACTTTGTCCTGTTTGATGCATGGGAGCCATCTTGAACATCAAAACTACCATGACGATCTTTTTCCAAACGGTTTAACGCCTTCAGGGCAGAGTTGTAGGAATTATAATGTGAATAACAGCAATGCTCTATTATGGAATCCGGAATCCCCCAGAAATCAAGCTCAGCCTTTGCCGCTGGTCCACAAACATATGGTGGAACATGAAGCTCTCCGGTACGGAGGTACGTCAAAATGACCTGTAATACATTATAGTTTTATAAGTTATATTGATGTAAAGTAGATACAATAAAATGGTTATAAAGGGACAATGTATAAAATGTATTTAGATGTCAAACATCTAAAGTACGCTCTTGAAACTTATAAAAATTGTCTGAGGTATAATGAAGAAACTATCCTTAATGATAGTCTATCATGTATTTGATAACTTTAGGCCCTTTTTAATTCTAATTTTTTTGTTGTCAGTGCTACATGTAGTTCATGAAAAGGATATTTAAATGATGTCGATGTCACAGTGGCGATTCAATGAGAGTGAGTGGTGCAAGGTCACAAAATGTACCTTTTAAAGGTCAACCATTTGATTTCATGGGAGGCTATGGTCAAATTTTTCATCCTGGATTTTTTTTGTGTGTAACTTCTATCCTGGCTTTTTATTTTTGTTCCAAGCCTGTCCTGAATTAACCCGCATAGTCATCCTGGATTTTTTTTTTGCTATAGGTAACCGTCCTGTCTTTTTTTTTTTAAATTTGACCATAGCCCCCCCCNCCCCCCCCCCCCCCCCATAAAAATCAAATGGTTGCTCCCATATATATATATTTTTTCGTTCTCGTTATCAGTTTTGTTGTACATTGAAAATTCATGAAGGGCCGGGAAACAGTATGGGTTTTTTTCGTGGTATATAGAGGTACATCTAACAACGGCAGCAGAACACCGAAGGGACAAAGGGGCGAAATTCACAAAACCGAAGTCCGAAGACAGGGCAAAAACGAGAACTGAGTATTTCAAACAATCTTTGTAAGTTATTGTACATCTAATCGCCAACAAAGTAAAAATCATGATTGTCCTCCCTGCTCTGCTATACTTGATCATACTTGCCTACAATGTATGACTGACTATATATATTAGGAACTAAACAGTTGTACTGGTGCTAGTTTTTTTTGGTCGTTACAAATGCTGAAATTGTCTCGTTTTGTTACTATTTCATTTGCACTGAAGAGACATTATGTCAAAATGGTAGGTTCCAACGCTACCGGGAAAACGGGGGAAAGTCGGGAATATGGATTTGGTCGTTCCCGGTCGGGAGAAAACCTTGAAAAGCTTTAAAATTTGGAAAATCCGGGAAAAGTCTTGAATTTCGTACCGGTCACGACTATTAACAAAGCATGTCTGATTCCATCGTATACGTATTTGCTGTAAAACCGGAAACCAGGAGAAAACATTATCTTTTGCGCTTTAGTTAAAGGAACTTTATCTTTCGGTGAGCATATAACAAAGGAACGTCGAGAAAATTGCGCTTTGACATAACACCACTATTTCAGTCTCCCATAGACTCCAATGTTAAATTACACGTTTCGAACTTTGCAAAAAAAGATGGTGTTAGCGAAAACATCGCGAAGCGACGATCGGAAAGAAGGAGCTATAAGTTCCATACATGTACCAGGCAAGTATGATTCAATATTTTTACGCAGTGGTGTTTACAACTACGGATTTTCCATATCTTATCAAGATTTTCAAGTAAAGATTCACACCGAATATATACGATTTATTCATAAAACAGGGTAAAACACATACTTTGGTTTCATTTATTGAAATTATGGATTTCCTGTGTTTGGGTTCTTGTGCAGATGATGAGGAAATACGAAATGACCATACAGCTCATTAAAACTATTGCAGTTGAAGTTAACTTATGTGTTATGGTCTCATCTTCATTTTCTCCATATTCTTTCGTAAAATTATGACAATAATGTATTTCCGAAATTGGGTCATCATTATTAAAGAATGTTTTCGATGGGTAAACAATGTTCTTTAAAGCATACAGTTGATCAAGGTATCAGTCAAAATAATACTGCATTGCGCGTCCCCACGTAGTTGATAGGAGAACGCCCACTCTATGCGGGGTAGTCAGGACACAATATTGAAAGTCTGAAGACAAGCCATTCTAGACAAACTGTATGTGGAAACGTCAAGCCCTAAGAAGTATAGAGACTCCTTCTATGTTTCTCGTGCAAAAGCATACCCACTTGGGGTCAGTAGCAATCATTACTCGCTTCTCTAGTTGTCCATTACTTCATTTAATTTATCATCCTTTACTTATATTTGAATACTGTTACTGTTAATTTATTTTCTGCATAATCTCATTTCGACAACTTATGTCTCATCAGTGCAGATCAAACCAAAACATTTGGAAGTCCATTAGTCGAAAAACGTTTAAATTGACTAATTTTGACACTTTCTATATTTCCCGTTGAAGAGCAAAAGTTGCTTTAGGTCGCATCGTAAACTTAATTTCCTGCCCCTACCCAATTCTCCCATTTTCGGGTGGCAGTGAGATAGACAGTTCATAATACGGACAGTCTGACTGCGAACCATTGTAGATAACTGTGTTGAGAAACACCACACCACATGCAGCTCGGAGACCCCAACTATATTTCCCGAATAAGAGCAGATTAACAAGTGGTCGCATGAGTGGCTAAATTTCCTGCCCCTACCCATTTCTCCGCTTTTCCAGTGAAAGTAAACACTTGTTTCTACATTGCAATCTTTAATTGAGGTAAATATGTCGTTTTATTCGCCGAAATTGTACGTTTCCATCTTCAAACAGATGGTGCACATGAAAGAATGTTCCCGTATAGAAATATTCATGCTTAATAAGGGATTTGGGGCATGCAATATCAAAAACACCTCTGGCTTCGAATCCCAAAAAGGGATTACCCAGAACATTATCAAAAACAAAACAGTTATTTTCTGAATGTGTAACAGAATTCGTATGTGGGCATTGATTTGCCATACCCTGCAGAGTATTATTTAATGATTACTTACAATGTGATGATTTGAATGTGCCAGAATTGTTTTGAATAAAGATTCTGTCTTAGATCTATTAATTAAATCAATTTTATCTTTTTTTCAATAATACAAAAAGAAAGAAAAATTGAAATATCATATACAGGAAAAAAAGATACGAGTTACCACTAATCATCTTCTAGAAAGTGACACCACGATCACATGGCTGCATCATGGCTTGCCTCTT
Organism: Modiolus philippinarum; assembly: GCA_002080025.1. Classification (NCBI taxonomy): domain Eukaryota; kingdom Metazoa; phylum Mollusca; class Bivalvia; order Mytilida; family Modiolidae; genus Modiolus; species Modiolus philippinarum. Next base: position 59,995 of record MJUU01034805.1, read on the forward strand.
TATATACAATTAAAACCTGCGATATCAAGGATTGATTGATTGATTAGAGTTTATTAACGTCCAATCAGCAATATTTCAGCTATACAAGAACAAGAACAAGTTAATTATTTCAAAACAATTGTAAGTAAAAGAAGAAAGAAATAAAGGTAGAAGGGACAACCGGGGCAACGAATTGGAAAAAAGGAGAATGGGTAGGGACAGGAAATTTAGCTTTCTATACGGGACCATGCGACTCTGCTATCCTTAGAAAAATATATTGGGGGTCTTTACATTGCATGGAATGTGGCGTTTCTCCACACAGTTCGGCTAAAATAGTTCTGTCTGTTTTTTCATATCATGACCCGACGACCAAGCATACCCGACGACCAAGCATAGACAGGACATACCCCGAGACGCCCGGCAGCTCTCTAGTCTGACCCCTGAAAACGGATTCAGGTGCCGGGTGAGATCAAGGAACATGATTTTTAAACGCATGTATCATGTTTATTCAATACACTACAATGTCCTAATTGATACCCACATTAATTGATTTGCAAGATCTTTCACATCTCCACAAATCATGGCTCGCATGTAATCTTACATGAAATTCAGCAAACACTCAGAGCATCAGCGGAAAATTCCATATAAATCCTAAATGCTGTCAAAAGTTAACAAAATCTGACCTTGAAAAGGGTTAAAAAATCCTTGAAAAAACCTGGAAAAGTCCTTGAATTTCATCAGGAAAAACATAGGGAACCCTGTAATATGCATATACACCAAATTTAAAGTAGGCTCGAGGTATTTATTTATTTATTACCACTGGGCCACTGCTAGTGGACTGTTAGTCCCCGAGGGTATTCACCGACCCAGTAGTCAGTACTTCGGTCTTGACCCGAAAGCCGATTTTATTCGGAAACATTCCATATCTAAATTTTTGTGAATTTGTTTCAATCTAAGGAGTATCTCCCTCATGAAAAGCTCCGTCTTAAACTTTTCCTTTAGATTATATCGATTATTTGTTCTCTGTCTCTCTCTCTGTGTTTTTAAACATCTTCGAGTTTATGGTCTTCCAAAATGTTTATTTGCAATGAAGACACGTTATGTCGAAATGGCCAAAATGCAGACTTTAAATTTACAGTAGGTTCGGTATTTTGTTATTGATCACCACTGTGTAGATGCCACTGCTGGCGGACTGTTAGTCCCTGGGGATATTCACCAGCCCAGTAGGCAGAACACACGGTCATTACGTTGTTGCTGACCCGGAAATCTATCGTAGTTTATTTGAAAACTTGCAATACTTAAATTGTTGTAAATTTGTTGAAAACTAAGAAGTATCTCCGTCATGCAAAGCTCTGTTCTCAGCTGATTTTGGCTTTTCTGTAAGATTTTAACGGTTATTTGCTATCTCTATCCCTCTTTCTCTCAGTTTTTAAACTACGACTTGTAGAATATTCCGGATAATAGACAAGTCGCCCTACTCTTTCATAAATTTAAATTACAAAACCAGCTGTTGAGACATGGATTTGCTTAATATCAATCGAAGAGTGAAATTATTGAACTAAAGGGTGTATTTTTTAACACAACACGCCTGAAATCGTTTGCTTTTGAAGAAAAAAACATCCCGTGGGAACATTTTGGCGGTACAAGGCGACATGTTTTCATCTCTAATTTTTATTTACTTGCTTTATTCTATGTTTATACGACTGTTATGAACTCTTATTTTATCCTGTCGATCATCACACACATTTCTGGTCACAAATATTATGAATAAATATAATAAAATTGCGATTTTTCACCTTCACTCATGCTAAAGTAATATCAATCGTCTGCTTCGCGTAGTACCAATATCCGGTGTCGTTCCCATTCGGTGCAAACGTTTAGATTTTATATGCTCTGAAGAGACATGTCAAACATACATTTTGTAAGTTGTGCATGCAAGCCATGATAAAACGACTATTATATAATTGTTATGAGTGCCAAAGGTATAGATTTTGTCTGATGACCAGATAAATATACAAATGATTATACGAAAGCATGTTTGCATAATTTACAAAACGTTTTTTTTTTTACTTTACGCTTCATGTTTTTGGTCACGAATCCCGTACCACGCAAAATGATTAAAAGAGTCCATCGTTCCACAACGAGATGTTCGTCAAGAGTGACAGACTGTCGATTAGTTATGCGGATTTTCTGATCCAGAGGTTTCAATGGTCTGCTTTTTAACATGACAACGACCTTGACAAAGATATTACATTCTATACGAAAAAATACTTCATTTTTAACCCTAAAAATAATACTACACTTTTACACCTCAAAAACCTGAAAATCTCCGAACCTGCAAATAACATCAAAACAAAACATTTTTAGAAAAAAAAGTTCGCGTCTGTGCTGAGGAAAAAATTGGAGTACCCCTACCCTAGCCCCCATGCGTGTTTGTAGCTGTTTGTTTGGATATATGGCATACATTAAATAACTTTGAAAATTAAAAAAAAATGTATCAAATAGAATGACATTTGCTTTATAACCAATCTTTTCACGTTGAATATAAAAAATAACTTAACATTGAGGTAGTTGTCATCTTTGAATTAAAGTAATGAGAATTTCCTACAAAAATGTACTGCATTAGTAGGACTTTATGAACAATAGAAATAGTAGGTTCATGGTGCAAGAAATTAAACATTTGGACGGGGAATTTTGTTCTGAAGTTCTCTCAATGTACATGCTTTAATAGTATTACAGTAAAAGTTAGTGCTAATGGGCGAAATTATACATTTAATGATAGGAAAGTGACAGAGGAGTCTGCATACATGTATCTGACCAAATGTCAGAGATTAACAGTGGCAACTACCTTTAGTAAATCAGAAACTCGGGAAAACGCTACAACAAGAGGGAAAAAAATATTTAGACACTCAAAGGAAAAAGAAATATTTCGAATTCATTGAAAAAGATATCTGAAAAAAAACTTTTGTAGTGATATTTGACTTGTCTTTAATCAATACTTTTGAAGTACTCCGCACTGAGAAGATCCGGACCTGAGTATAAAAGGAGACAGAGAGAACTGTCCGAGATTTAAAGACTTTTTTTTAGTTCACACTCATTAACTCAGACGGTAGTGTGATTTTGTGCTGGGATGTTAAATATTAAATTCTAAAATGTTATTTATTTTACGGAATTTATAAGACAGTCTCAATCAGTATATATAATTAAACAGAATATTTATCTGATACATATTGTTTGTTCCGACTACGCCTTCCGCCACGCTACACTTTGAATGTCGAAAAATTATACGATTAAGGAAAATTGAAATAACAAAATATGATATCTTATTCATTTATACTAGGAAAACTTACTTGTATAAAGATTTAACGCATTATAATTTGGAGTTACGACGCTTTAAATTGACAAAATAACTTCGGCTTTTGACAAATGTGTATGAATTCAAAATTAAAACAAAATAAACAAAAAACATTCGAAATTTTAATCTGCTTTCCAACTATGTGCAACCATGAATTCATCAGTTTGGAACTTGATATGTAATTTGCAATGTTCTTGATTTTGTTTTAGAGAATTTCCTCCTTTTCTGCATTTTTGGTATTTTTTCTTCGATCACACATGACGGATGATGTATTATAGTAAGAGACGTTTATCCTGTCACCAGACCCGGCCCCATCCTTTATTGTTTTTGTGTCTAACGTCATTGTTTTCTGTGTTCTCGTTTTTGCCCTGTCTTTGGACTTCGATTTTTGTGAATATCACCCCTTTGTTCCTTCGGTATTCTACTGCCGTTGTTTTAAGAGGGTCATGTCCATGTTATTTCTCTGTTAAATGGTACATATATTCTATATAAACCTTTATTGATCATCGGCTAAAGAACTTAAGTGGCAAGTTAATCTTGAAAACGTGCAATATTAAAGACTTCTCTTTATGGTGATACTATACACAGTTATATTTGCATAATATAGATACATTTTTATTCTTAAATAAATCAGTTGTCTTAAAATAGAAGGGATTATATATAATCTCGTCTTTATACGTCTTTTTTGTGTAACATGTTAAATCCATCAATTGTCGGATTTCACACTGGGCTAGACGCATTGATGGCTAAAATATATACAATTGGACTGTGTGCTAAGATCAACAATCACATTTTAAAGATGAGATAGCTGCTGTGGGACATCATTAATTCATAAAAAAAAATAATGCGTTTGCTTCAATAAATCCTTTGGCCACATTTTGTACCTTAATTGCGAATAAGAAATAACCGTATTACCGTTCTGTGGGTTTTACTTACCTTCAAAATCCCATTTCCATGGAGACTGCATGAAATATAAGGGAAAAAAACTATTCAAAAATGAGTATGAAATAGGATAAAATTTGAGACTGATTCTATTTATACAAGCGGCTTTACGGGCAAACAAATAAAATCATTTCATAAAAATATTGAAACAGAAGACTCTTGGAGTAGCAAATTGCATAAAAGGTTAACAAAATAACTATTGATTGGTGATATTTCAGAATTATGATTGGATATTGATAGCTTTACATGCTAGATGAGGCACTCAAAAAACCATTAACTGTTTGTTATTCGTATCTTAAGTGGCTTGATTTAAAAAGAAAGCTCATAAATAGCATTTGAAAAAAGGTCGTAATTACGACATAATCATGGCGCAATTAAAACATGATGTCGAAATTTCGACAAAGTTATGTAGTAATTACGATTTGATTATCATATGTCGAAATTTTGATTTAGCTATAGGATCTGTAAGTCTCGTCATTTGACTCACGAGAATCCACGATAAACACGAAAACGCTTCCCGCCAAAACATGAGGATTATGACGTTCAAATGTTTCTTCGAAACTTCATATATCTTTGTTTAAAATGTAACTTCTGGAAGTTCAAAAATTGTACGAGACTTACAGGCCCTATTGTCGTTTTTCTTACATACTATGTCGTAATTTGTAATAACGACATAATATGTAACAACGTGTTATTTTGTCATTGCGACATAATTTTTTTTCAAATGACACTTATGAGTTTCCGTACAATATACATCGAAATCAAAAGATTAGAACTACACGTACGAAATAGAACTCCACAGGGATTAAAATATATACAGAATCAAAAATTTAAAGTGCAAATTGGAAAAAAAAACATTTGAATCCAGCAGACCTCTATAAAGTTTTACAATTTTGCAACTTAATGTATTTTATAAAAAAAAAAAAAAGAAAAAAAAAATACGAAAAACGATTTTGAATTGTCCTAGATTTTGATCATAGAAGTGCCTTGAAAGGAAAACATCTTTTAAAATAATGGGTCATTAATTAGTGAATTAAATGCGTTTGATATCTTACCTGTAGGGTTTTGTGAGCTTAAATTTGTTCAACAGGCAAATATTGATGTAACAATAAATAATCGAATCGTGCAATATTTTTTTCTTTTTATAATAAACTTACTTTAAACATTTCCGGGTCCCTATCAAAGAAGTAATCCC
>MJUU01034812.1:0-15923 GCA_002080025.1 Modiolus philippinarum
TGAAGCGTATAATTAGATCGTTTAGTTTAATTAATGTCCTTCCATTAGCAATTCTTTGATCTAATGATTTCAATAATAAACAATAAAGCAAACCAGGATCTGCGATTTGTCTAATATAACTTATTTTGCAATGTAAATGCATTTCATGATGTCAGTAGAAATTCAATTTACTGAAAACTTTAGAGATTTTTGAGCCAATTAAACGTGCATAAGCCAATACTTCTGCTTTATTTTAGTTTTTTTCTTTCAATGGTTTATTGGAGACAATATATACACGATTTTGCATAAACAATAGGCCACTAAAGCTAAGAAAAACTTTTAGTTTCCATAAAACACTTAATATTTGCATGTACTAACTTAGAACTCCAATGAAAATAGCAAATGATAAATACCTCAGACACCAGAAAACTTTACATAAAACAGAAGATTTGAAACCACTTAAGATAGACAAAACATTTTAACTTTACAAACAAAATATTCGAAGCTAAATCACTGAGCCAAATAACTCTTAAGAGGGTGACATCAGTCCTTAATAAAGGTAACATTGTCAGCTGAACACAGGGTAAATTCTTCTAAACGATTGTATGATCATCCTAAAGTAACATTTGTGAATGTTATAAATTAAATTCTGCATCAACTGTATGCTGCTATGTAGAGTAATGAATACATTTATGTGTCCATATCATCTCGATTTGTGTAAAACAGTTCTGATGGTCCAAAATCCCAAACCTGTTTTCAAGCAACTTGGGTTTTTATTATGTTTCTTAACAATAAACTTGTAGCCTCCACCAAGTTATAGCTGTAAGGAAATAAATTTTGAAATTTGTTAGCGTTCTTAATGACGGCGAACATAATTGTTTATAAAAGTCATTACAACTCTAAACAGAAATGTTGCAATCAGGAATGACTCATTACAGGTTGACAAAACATGAAGATGAAAAACAACACTGGTATGGCAGGACACTTAAAAATCATCCAATTCAGCAAAAACCTTATCAAGTATAGCACTTGTTTGAGAATACCTGACTATTGTGTCAATTAGAAAATGGTGTTAAGATGTAACAAAAATGTATCCACCAAGGTACTGCAAAAACGTATTGCAAAAGCTTGTGAAAGTTTTAAACCGTTGTAAAGGGTATTTTATTTCTCTATTGTATAATAAACATACAGGTTAAACCAAAAAACAGGTAGATTACTAACTCCAAGACCGCAAATTTGAAAAAGAATAAAGCAAAACGTAATTTAGAAAGATGTTTCAAGGAATGTTTGACATTAAAAAACCAGAGGCTCCCAGGAGCCTGTATCGCTCAACTGGCTTTCCGTTGCCTTAATCAAGGAAACATTGTAAGTTATACAGTTGATCTTCAGTTTCTCAAACTTTTGTAGCTCGAACACCTCCAATATCCTGAACTTTTTTTAAAGTCTGATCATCTTTTACTATATTTCTTTGTTGGGCTATTTTTTTTTACAAAAAAAGGTTCTTGCTAAGGACCACTTTCGACACCAGTTTTGAAGTCGAGACGTCATTTTGTAAATGGCAGTCAACAAACAATTTCAGCATTGGTTTTGAAGTCGCAACATCAATATCTATTTAAAAATCGAAGTTCATTGAAATCGGACAATGTTGAATTTTCCCGCCTTTTTTTGTGGCCATTTTAAAAATGGCGGTTTTGGCGGCCATTTTGAAAATGCCGGTCAACGAACAATTTTCAACACCGGTTTTGAAGTCTCAATATCGATATCTATTTGGAAACCAAATTTCATTGAAATCGGACAATGTTGAATTTTCCCGCCTTTTTTGGCGGCCATTTTAAAAATGGCAATCAACGAACAATTTTTAACAGCAGTTTTGAAGTTGCGACATCAAGACCCATTTGGAAACCAAATGTCAGTGAAATCGGACAATGTTGAATTTTCCCGCCTTTTTGGCGGCCATTTTTAAAATGGCGGTTAATGAACAATTTTTTACATCAGTTTTGAAGTTGCGACATCAAGACCTATTTGGAAACCAAATGTAATTGAAATCGGACAATGTTGAATTTTCCCGCCTTTTTTGGCGGCCATCTTGAAAATGGCGGTCAACGAACAATTTTCAACATCGGTTTTGAAGTCGCAACATCAATATCTACTTGGAAACCAAATTTCATTGAAATCGGACAATGTTGAATTTCCCGCCTTTTTTGGCCGCTATTTTGAAAATGGCGGTTAAGGAACAATTTTCAACACCGGATTTGAACTCGCAACATCAAGATCTATTTGGAAACCAAATTTCATTGAAATCGGACAATGTTGAATTTTCCCGCCTTTTTTTGGCGGCCATTTTGAAAATGGCGGTCAAGGAACAAATTTCAACATCAGTTTTGAAGTCGCCTCAGCATGGCAAACATTTCATCAATTTACACTTAACCTTCATCTTCTATAGTTTTGGAAATAATAGCTGAAAAATACGAAAATTTAAAAAATTCGGTGAAAAAAGGGCAATAACTCCTACAAGGGTTTATGGGTTTTCTTCAAAATTTCAGGGCAAGTTGATCTTGATATGCTGAACATTTTTGCAATTTACACTTGACCTCTATCTGTTACACTTTTTGAAATAAAAAATAAAAAATACAAAAATTTTGAAAATTTAACGGAAAAAGGGCTATTACTCCGGGATGGGTTTTCAGATTTTCTTCAAAATTGCACAAAGGGTAGATCTCATCATGCTGATCATTTTTATCCTATGTTAGATTTTTGGTATCTGTAACGGTTTTCGAGTTATTAGCCGAAAACTGCAATTTACCCGTATGTTCTATTTTTAGCAATGACGGCCATGTTTTTTGTCCGGCCAACTAATCGAACATAACTTTGAGAAGCCATACCCATGTTATGATTCAGGCCAAGTTTGGTTACATTTGGCCCAGCGGTTTCAGAGGAGAAGATTTTTGAAATTGTTGACGGACGGACGACGGACAGACGACGGCCGACAGACGACGGACGCAAAGTGATGTCAATAGCTCACATGGCCCTTCGGGCCAGGTGAGCCAAAAAACAGTAAAAGGGTATAAGGTAAATGCTCATGAGACAAAGTCTCTACAAATACAAGGCAACACCAAGCGATGGAACAAAGCTTTATTGTTATCATCATCTTGAAGTCATCATGAGGACTTCAACAATGAACTTTGCTTATACCTCTTTGCAAAACGGTCCCTAGCACCGATTAGAGAGGAATTCATTGCTAGATGTCGAGCAATGCTCATCCATGGTTTTCGAGTCATGGATGCAGGATTGTCAAAAACATAGAATTAATTGTGAAAGTGTCCTTTCAACTGCTGTCATCTGTTGCCGACAAACAAGACTGATAGAAATCAACCACAGTATATAAACAACATGAGGGCACTCATCGTGTAACTTAACAGGTGGTCAGAATACAAAACAATAACAATACCAACATTTTAGAAGTATTTTTGTGCATCCATATGAGAAATTCTCTGTAGAAAAATTACACCATAACTGAAATACATAAACAGTATACATCTCTCGAACGTGGAATCTTTTTACGGACTCCATACTGCAAGAGCGATCAACATGCATTGAAATTAATGCTATCTCGATACATGACAACGCCTCATTAGAGAGGTATGTAGATATCTCGGTCAACTTTCTATATCATGATGTCAATCACTTTTGGTAGATCGTGTTTGGAAGAGCTATACAATCTCGAGAAGTCTGGGTCATATTTCTTTATCCTTATAGGGTCAGGAAAGATTCTTTTTTATATTTCACTAAAGAAAATAAAACTACATAAAAATATGTTTTAATTTTAACTTTTAGTATTATTCTTGATTGAATCAATAATTTAAAAAAAAAATGAATAAAATAAAAAAACAATTAATCATTTCAGAAACATACAGCACGCCCAGTATTACATGTAGTCATTATATGTAATTGACACGACAATATCTTTTTATAGCAAAGTATGCAATATTTGCACATGTTGTATATTTCCTTATAGTAACAAATCAATTACAGCTGTTATTTTTGTACGTCCTTTGCGTGACTTCGTTATTAAGTCTATACAACTATTGCTATTGACACAAATTATTACAGGATATACTTAGGACTGACATACTTAGAAAGGATAACTTTAAAACTTAAATGATTTTAAAAGGGTATATTTTGGATGGCTGATGTAATCTATGAGACAGCTCTATTTCTATATACACTGTATAAGCTTTTACCTTACAACATGTCGATTCTTTGCATTAAAAAATGAAAAATAAAATAAAAAAATATATCCTATGCAATTAAGTTTTCTGCTTCGTTTCAAAAGATGAGATCTTCATTTAGCAAAAAATATTTTTTGTAGGTTTGTTTTTTTTTCAATGAACGTTCGCATTATACTATACTTTGTTCATATAAGGGAACAACATAAAAGTTGTTACACTTTTCAAGCCAAAAAATGTTTGACTAAATGCCAAAGCTAAAAGTTTCACTAACTAATTTTGTAATTTTTACGGGCCTTGTAACATTCATGTCATTTTTTCTTTCGACAATAAATAAATATTTTTCTTCCATTAGACCAATGACAGCCTGTCACTTCTGGCAAGAGTTTTACCTCTGCTGAACATTACCTTAATCCCAGTTGTGAACTTTCCCAACCTGAGCAACAATATGCTTACACATGTACGAATGTACATCTCCAGTGTAGTAAGTGAACACTTCACAGTTGAAACGTCAGCGTCAACTCAAACATTTTACTTTTTGAAAAAAGTTAAAGCACTGACTTTGAAACTTCTTTGTCATAGAAATGTTCTAACTAATTGGGAGGTGATTAACGTCCTTGACTACCTTTGTAGGTTTCGCATGGATAGTGTTTGATCCGTCCCTCAAAAAGCTGTATGGCATCAATTTAACATAATAAATAAATATAAGTACCGGTTTAAAAATGAGAACTGATGTTTTCAGCATTATTTCACCAATTTCAGATAAGCTTTTATTTTACTTTACCCAGGACAGAGACTGATAGTGTGACGGGCAGGACACACTTATCATATATCACTCGATTTTAATGAGAGTTCCAAATACGAGTGCATTAGTTTTTAATGTTATTTCCGTAATGGCTGTTAATTTTGTCAATACTCGGTGTTTTTTTGGGGGGGATTTTCTGTATTCCGTGTTCTTTTTTTTTGGCCATGTCTGCGGACGTTGATTTATTTATTCGACGTATACGTCGTTTTTTCGTTATTCTGCTGCTTTCGTTTCATAATCAAACTAAAACATGATGATGTTTCTGGTGACACCATTTGCTACCTAGAGTTCATTGCGCCGCTGAATGGAGAGAAGCACACTGAACTCTGGGTAGAGAATGCTGATGATATATGTAGATTGAAGGTCACCCTAGTCATCATCTTGGAAGATCGGCCAGTAATCAACATAAACTACCCTAACATCAGACACAATTTATAGAATATCATGGTTCATAGCTTTTATTCCATAGTGTGCCTAATGATGAGTTTCTCAGGGACATTATAGGAATAAAAGAACATGGTCCAACATTGCAAATGTAGAATATTTGTTTACGTTGAAGTAGGGCCATTCAGACATGATTTTTGATTCTTATTTAATTAATTTTCTAAATATTTTGTCCCAATGTCGAAACTCGTGTAAGGTGGTCTCTGGTACATGTACTCCAAAAGAATCAAATTAATATATGCCAACCTTGTATGTTTCTGGCATATTAGCAGTTGAACATGGCTTTAAATATGCTTTTATGCCTCTTTTATCCATTTAACAGTGTTTGAGAAGATGGCGCTGCTCGAGGGACACCGAGAACCAAAACATTTTTTTGTTACGAGTGTATATATATATATTTGCCGTTTTAAATGGCAGTTAGTTAAATTTTAACAAAATCCTACAACAAATGACAAAATCTGTCAAAATATAAGTTCAGAAGTCGAATCCTTCGTTTGAAGGTATGAAAATAAATCGATTTTGTTTGTACATGTATTTAACAGATGACAAGAGTTTTAGGAGTAGAGTTAATGCATTTACGAAATTGGTATGCTGATTGGGTTCTAGTGCTGCTGATGAGGAATAAATTTGGCAATACACCTCATTAAAATTATTGCAGTTGGAGTTAACATATGTGTTATGGTCTCATGTTCATTTACTCCATATCCTTTCATAAAATATACCTCTTCTTTCGATATGGTCTTAGCGGCAAAATTATGTGATATCTTTGATTAATAGCATTTTTATTTTGACTGACGGTTCGATTCTCACTTATAGTTTCCTCTAGAAGATGGGACGAAGGTTATTTTTAATGGGGCAATTACCATATCTGAAGAACCAAAATAAAAGCGTTGATCGATTGCCTGGTTTTACCATGTTTCTGTAGAGACTTTGCCTCACTTGCATTTTCTCCATATTCTTTCATTGTTTATTTGAGTGAAAGAGGTGCTTTTTGTGTCGCCTGCTGTTAGCAGAGTCGACACATAGGGATTACTATCCGTCGTCTTACGACGTCGTCGTCGTCCTGCGTCGTCTGTCGGTTTTCGAATCCGCAACTCCTTCAAAACTACTTGTCCAATGCCAACCAAACTTTCAGGATATGTTGTGTACTTGTACACCTGAAACTTAGAATTTTGATTTTACATATTTTAGAGGTTCAAAGAGCCAAAATTGCTCATTTGATAATCTGGTTTGTTAATCCGCAACTCAATCACACCTATATGTCAGATTACAGGATATGTTGTTCGCCTGATCTTGTTGTGCATCTGATACATAATATTTCGATTTTACAGATTTAAGAGGTTCACTGAGTCAAAATAGCTCATTTGCCTATTTAGATTATTAATGTGGAACTCCTTCAAAACTTTAAGTTGTATTCCAACCAACCTTTCAGAATGTGTAGATCACTTGAAGTAATTGTGTCCCTAATACTTAAAATTTTGATTTTACAGATTTTAGAGGTTCACTGGGCCAAAAATGGCTCTTCTGTAGTGCAGTACGATACTGAATTTATAATTGCCTCAAAATTAGGATCTTTTGTGACCTTTTTCCAGATATTGATTGCATTTGTCAAATTCATTAGGAAAAGCATTGTGCAGTATAACCTTACCTTCAAATTTGGTATGATCAATGGGACCTTTTTTAAATTAGATTTGTGAAAAATTTCAAAGCAGGTTCATTTGAAAGACAACGTTCATGAATAATAAATATCAGCCCTTAATTTCAGCTGAAACAGAGATTGAGGTGGCTCAATCATCACATTTTTGTATTTGTGTCAGATTTTGGAACACCACTGGTTTTTCCTAGTTCAATGGCTTGGAAAAAATCTGCAGACGAACCAGCAATTTTTATTTCAATAATGTCTTCCCTAGGTAACAATAAGTCACCTGACAAGTTTTCATAGAAATTTTGATATAACTTCATAGCTTTTATAAAAAAAAATAGTCCTAATGTTAAATTAAAAGAAAATCCGGAGAAATCCATTTAAAATGAGTGTTTTTGCTAAAAGATGAAATTTTAACTTCATTGCTTGCTGTCCACAAATGTGTGAAATATATGAAAAGGTTTCATTTTTTTGCATTTGAACTCAAAATTAAGGAATCGAGAAACATGCGACTGTAGAATACGACTTAAGTTATATTATAACTTATCTAATGTATTGTCGAGTCATTGGAACTAATCCTACCAATTATGTAATAAGTTTTTTCTCATTTTTAAAACCAAGACGTTGACGGAATATATATTTGCCTTTTAAGGGGAAGTAAGTCTTTGATCTTGTCAAAGGTTATAAATTAAACCTTTTGATATATAAGGCGTAGCAAGTTTTGATGTTTTGTGTTTGCGAAAATATATTTTATTTGAATTTAATACCTTTTGATATCCGAATAGTTTCTTAATCATGTAAGCAAAGCATTTGAAGTTTTACCTGCGTTTCACACGCCATACCTGTATGTTTTACATGCAATAATCTATACCTTTGTCCCTCTGTTTAGAAATCCTTTCATCTTTAGCCCTTGAAAAAAATTACTTGAAGTAATGTTATTGTGTCGTTTGTTCGTATGTTATGAATCTTTTAAAGGAATTATAATATTTTACTTTTTGTTACATAATTGTTGGACATATTTATGCGGATAATTATTTTGTTGTTTATGTATTGGTATATATTTTCAAATTGTGTACAAGCTTATTTGATTATATTTTTTTTTTTCGAAATATCTGAGATATACTTATCAAGATCAAATAAACTAAACACTAACAAATTCATTTTTGGATTTAAAATTAATCAAAGACAATGGTGAATAACAACGGCAATTACTGACTGCAAAGAACGTACTGTCGTTCCCCAACACGAATGGAAACTGTCTGTTCATATTTCATCCGTGGGTATGTAGAATATAAGCTTCTTCAGCCTTTTTCACAAAAAAAACTTACGAAAAATTTTAATCATTAGTCAATATGAAATGTTCAAGACTTACGACTAATTTTTATCGTAAGATTTTTTTTTGTGAAAAGGGCTGCAGATGCGTAAGTCCAACCCAATGTTACGTTTGTATCAATGCCCTGCACAGACTTAATTTTTTTGTCTTTTTGCGCTGGCCGCGTGTTAGCATCGACTCTCCTAACAAATGACTGTTATTTTAAAGATTTAATTTAATTTTTGATCCTGAAACTGATTTTACATTATATGCACTGAATAGAAATGTAAAATGTTACAATTCGCTCTATAGAAATAAAATTTACTGCAATTTCTGTTTTTTAACCATGCAGTCGATTCCCTGCCTGTGTTACTATTATCCCTGTTAGTTTGCTTGTGCTGTTTGAACTGTAATAAACAATGAAAGGATATGCAGTAAATGTGCATGAGACAAGGTCTCTATGAATACATGGTAGAACCAACCAATGGTACAACGATTTTATTGTTCTTCATCCCGAATTCAACATGAGGGCTTCAACAATGAGCTTTGCTCATACCTCATATAAATGGCTTATATCGCTGGTTTATGGTAAACATATCTTGACTTCGGTTTTTTAATTTTATTGCCATAAGGAACGATAGTTGGTTTGTGTTGCAAATTCATAAATGTTACTAACACGTTACAGTAGGGTGCAGACATAACCTCTCGTCCAAATTAACTTGGGGAGCAGTCACGAGAACAGTCCTAAGTTAATTTGAAGTTTCAACACTCATAGACTCCTGACTACTCTGACCAGTCATAGAGCCCTGACAGCTATAACCAGTCGTAGAGCCCTGACCGCTCTAACCTGTCATAAAGCGATGGAAACGTTCAACATTCCCAACATAGCGTTCATCGTGTGAATCTTGTGCTTGCATCGTGTAAACAGTGTGCGTTCACATTGTCTAACGCTGTTAATCGTTTTATTCAAAATCCGCGCATTTTAAAGATATATTTTCATGTTTTCTATAAAACACATTAAGTATTATTTATGTTTTTTAAACGCTAATACAGTTTTTTTTTCTACTGCCAAATAAACAAGCAAATAAAAAATACCAACATATTAAGCAGATATATGAAACACCACATGCTTTTCTTATAATGTGCACAAAAAATCTTTTGTGATATGTGAATCAAATTTAAAATATTCACAACACCAACCAGCATTTAAAATGTCCCTTTTGTTATATTTTTCTATTAAATTCACAGCAAGTCAGAGAATTATATGCCTATAAAGCAAGTTTTAGTAGTATTGTAGGCATTGTTATAATAGTGAATGAAAAAAAATCTGCTTTCTCTTATATCGTTAAGGCTAAATTACAGCAAGTTTCAGTCTTGTATGCATCAAGATAGTATCAAATGGAGAAAATGTGCATTTTCTTATACGTTTTAGGTAACATTATAACAAGTTCAAGTAATGCGGGCAAGGATATAATATGGAATGGACAAAATGTGTCTTTTCTTATATGTTTTAGGTAAAATTACATCAAGTTTCAGTATTGCGAACATCATTTTTATATCAAATGGAGAAAATGTGCCTTTTCGCACCTGTATGTTTTAGGTTAAATTACAGCAAGTTTCAGTCTTGCGGGCATCCATATGACATTAAGTCGGCCATGGGCTGAAATCACTTTCCGTGCACCCCACACCTCCCCCTTTCCCCAATTATGATCCAGACCGATTTTTTCCAGTCTTTTTATATCCCCTCTTCAAAATAAAACATGTTAACACGAATATAACCTGCACGCATAGACAGAATCGGGCCACTTTTATAGTACACCACACAAAATTCTTGTATTTTAGTTTTAATCTTAATTTTATCTTTTAAGCTCCATAAGTTGTATGTTGATAAGTTAGATGTACTGAAATTTGGTATCAAATTGAAGCTGATTTAATATTCTTAACAATGAACAAAGGTCTGGGCACATTACGCCATTTTTATGATCTTGGGATGCAAAACATATATCCCCTCCCCTGCAAAAAATTGTGAAAATGACGATTTTTAAGCTTTCAATTCCTTTCAGATAAATAAATCTCATCATTTGATCTAGTTTTATGCCTAATTTGTCAGGTGTGATACAATGTTAAAAAATAAAACCATTAAAGTCCTTAAAATTTTGATTTTCGGTATAATTTTTTTGAAAAATGGAAATTTCCGGAATTTTAAACATTTTCACAATTTCGACTTTTTTACTTCTAGATCGTATAAATTTGAATATATATCTAATAATTGCCAATGCAGTAATGCTTTATGATATGTAAGCAACAAAGTATGTGAAAAAATTTTAAAGTCAGACTTATTGTGGGATCAGAAATAACAAAATTAGCACCCCTCCTCCTTAAAATTAAGGGAAAATTTAAAATATTCAGGCTCTAAATGATAGAAAGATAATGTCTAATGCAAATTATTGTGTTTATTTCACTAAAGCTGACATGTAGAAGCCCATTTAGATAGATTCAAATTTTTTAAGGAGTCTTTTTGGCCCGTCTGCTCGAAATTCTATGAAAAATGGGAATTTTCTGTTTTCAGAATTATTGCTAATTTGAGTTAGAGATGTAAAAACTTCACGAATTTGGTATTTAACGTAAAAATGTTCTTAAAATATTTTTTCACTGTATCTCAGCTATTTGAATGTATGCTTTTTAACATTTTAGACTGACTAAATTCCCATAAATTGCAAACATATTACCCCTCCCCCGAATTTTTTTTTTCAACACAATTTATTTCATTTTATTCAGCTTGAAAAGCTTCAACATTGTATAAAGGTCCAATAATATAACATTTCAAACACAAAAATGCACAGAGATTCCCATATATAACAAATAAGATCATGCGCGTGGTTTATGAGAAATCATACAACAATTAAACTTTGAATTTTTGTAAAATTCCGAAATGCTGAAAATTCCCATTTTTCACAAAAATCGCCCAAAGTATTCATTTTTACCCATATATTCTGTGTATATCAAATGCATTTTGTAAAAGAAAGTAAAAATATTAGTATGTTTTGTTCATATATAAGTAGAGACAGGCATATTATTGGCATTTTTTAGTATCATTTTCTTGGGGTAGGGGTAAAATGTTCAGTATTTTGAGTTACACTGAATACTCCTGGTTTTTCTACACATTGTTTTAATATAAGTTATATAACCTAAATAACAATGTTTTAGCATACCTGCAGATAAATCCTCCAAATTTGCCACATATCATTATTTAAAAGTGAATTTTGGACAAATCTGAAATACTGAAAATTCCTATTTTTCATCAATGTTGTACCAAATATTGAGTTTAATCTGACAAGTGGGACTTAAAATGACAAATCATGATAAAATTAATGCAACATTGTTATATCAAATGCAGACTTTGCGTGTTTTGGTTATTTGTATGCGAATATAGTAAAAAAATTGACTATTTTAAGGTGAATTTGTTGGGCTAGGGGTAAGATTTTAGGTAATTAGATTCACATTAAACACGCTTTGTTTTTCTTAACAATGTTTTAAGACAACTAATGTATTGTACAGAACAATTAAATGTCATATCTGCCGACATATCCTCCAGATTTTACATATATTACGACTTAACAGGGAACGTTAGACATACCTGAAATACAGAAATCCCAATTTTTTTCAATTTGGGGCAAAATATTGAGTATAAATCAACAAATGGCTGTTAAAATATCAAATAATGATGTAATTCATGCAACATTGTCATATATAACACACATTATTCGTGTTATTCTGGTTATTTTTTATGCGAACAAAGTCATGAAATTGACAATTTTAGGGAAACTTGTTGGGGTAGGGGTAAGATTTTCGGTATTCAGAGTCACATTAAATACTCCTTGATTTTCTAAACACTGTTTTCAGACAACTTATGTATCCCTTAGAACAATTAATTGGCATATCTGCAGATATATCCTTCAGACTTGCCAAATATATTAAGTTAACAGTGAACTTTGACTAAATCTTCAATTTCGGGCACAATGTTGAGTTTAAGTCAACAAATGGCTGTTAAAATACGAAATCACAATATAATTCATGCAAACTTGTCATATACAACATCCAATCGTGATGCAATTCATGCAATATTGTCATATTGAACACACATTTTAGGTGTTTGAGTTAATTTTATGCCAACATATACAAAAACTGACAATTTTAGGGAAATTTTGTTGGGGTAGGGGTAATATTTTCGGTATTCAGAGTCACATTAAACACTCCTGAACAATGTTTTAAGACAAGTAATATATCGCTTAGATCAATTAAATGGCAAATCTGCAGATATATCCTCCGGATCTGACATATTTAACGATTTAACAGTGGACTTTTAACAAATCAGAAGTATTGAAAATTCCCATTTTTCATTAATTTTGGGAAAAATATTGAGTTTAAGTCGACAAATGGCTGTAAAGATAGCAAATCATAAAGTAATTCATGCAAATTTGTCATATACAACATACATTTTGCGTGTTTTGGTTATTTTTATGGAACATGGAGAAAAAATGAGAATTTTTGGGAAAATTTGATGGGGTAGGGGTAAGATTTTCGGTATTCAGAGTCACATTAAACACTCTTTGCTTGTCTAAGCAATTTTTAAGTCAACTTATATATTCCTAAGAACAATTGATTTGCATATCTGCAGATATATCCTCCAGATTTTGAATGTATAACGATTTAACAGTGAACTTTTGATAAATCTGAAATATAGAAAATGCCCTTTTTTTCATAAATTTCGGGCAAGATATCGAGTTAAAGTCCACAAATGGCTGTTAAAATACGAAATCACAATACAATTCATGCAAACCTGTCATATACAACACACAATAGTTTTATACGAACATAGACAAAAAATTTACAATTTTAGAGTAAATTTTTGGGGTAGGGGTAAGTTTTATGGATGTAGGAAGTTTATAATACTTCAAAACTGCCATTATTTGTACCAATTGTAAAGACGACATTATGTACTTCCATTCTATTCCATCCCTTCTTGAATTTGAACCACTTATAGACAAGATGAGACAAAATAGGGACAAAACTTGGTCAAAAACGAAAATACTCAAAGATGTGTTTTATTTGTCTATTTAAAAGTGATAGTTTGGTCACATTATGTTAACATGCCTAATTTTTAAGAAAGAACTTTAAATACTAAAAACAATTCCAAGAATTATGAAATGAAAAACATACTGGTTTCTAAGGACCGTTGAACTTACACAATTTCGAAAAAGATCTTAAAATTTACGACAAAATTTAGAAGGGGTAGAGGTAAGGTTTATCAATTTTTATAACGTATTGGGTATAGAAATGGTACTTATGTGAAATATTTGTAAAGCTAATACCATATGCTATCATTCTATACCATTTTTTCATAACTGAGAGGTATCAATTAGCAATTTAAAGCGATTGAAAGAAAAACTTTGATCAACAACGAAATTTTCCAAAATTTCGTTGGGTGGGTCTTAAAAGGGGGCCTGTTCCAATATTGCGTGCAGGTTATGCTCATGTTAACATGTTTAATTTCGAAGAGGGGATATAGAAGGACTGAAATACAAAAAATACCAAAGTCGCATCAAAAACAGTAAATTTCGTTATGCTGTACACGTGTTTCAAGGAGTAACCTCTCATCAGCAGCATTAAAATCAAACAATATGGAAAGCCATAATCCAAAAAGTGTCCGAAAAAGAACTACTCATTATAAAAATATCGAAATAGGAAGCCAAATCCAGTACCAATGCATCTATGGGTGGGGATCATAAGTGGGGGGGTGCACGGGGGGTTATTCCAGCCCATGGAATAACATGGAAAAATGTGCCTTTTCTTACATGTTTTAGGTTAAATTACAGCATGTTTCAGTATTGCGGGCATGGATATGGAGAAAATGGGCATTTTCTTTATATGAATTAGGTTGAATTACAGCAAGTTTCAGTATTGCAGGCATCAATATGAAATCAAATGGATAATGTGTGCCTTTTCTGATATGTTTTAAGCTAAATAACAACAAGTTTCAGTATTGCAGTCACCATTATAATATTGAACTTTCCTTATATGTTGTTGGTTAAATTAAAGCAAGCTTCAGTTTCGCGGGCATGGATATAACATCGAATGGACAAACTTTGCCTTTTCTTATATGTTGTAGGTTTAATTACAGAAAGTTTCAGTACTGCCGGTATTGATATACTATCGAAAGGAGAAAATGTACCTTGTCTTATACGTTTAGGTTAAATTACAACAAGTTTCAATAATTATGCAGGTATGGATATAACATAGAATGGACACAATGTATCTTTTCTTTTATGTTTTAGGTTAAATTACAGCAAGTTTCAGTCTTGCGGGCATCGATATAATATTAAATGGAGAAAATGTACCTTTTTACATGTTTTATTATATGATGGTACTTTGTTTTTATGTGATGGTACTTTGACTTTTGTCTTTATATGATGATACTTGGTCTTGACATGATGATACTTTGTCTGGATGATGTGCTGGTACCTTGTCTTTTTGTGATGGTACTTTGTCTTAATGTGATTATACTTTTTCAATGTATGATTGTACTTTGCCTTTTGTCTTTATCTGATGGTACTTTGTCTTTATGTAATGCTACTTAGTCTTTATATGATATTACTTAGTCTTTATGTGATGTGACTTTGTCTTTATAAGATGGTACTTTGTCTTGACATGATGATACTTTGTCTTGATTTGATGGCACCTTGTCTTTTGTGATGGTACCTTGTCTTTTGTGATGGTACTTTGTCTTAATGTGATGGTACTTTGTCTTTTTGTGAATGTACTTTGCCGTTTGTCTTTATATGATGGTAATTTGTCTTTATATGATGATATTTTGTCTTTTTGTGATGGTACTTTGCCTTAATGTGATGTGACTATGTCGTTATAAGATTGTACTTTGTATTTTGTCTTTATAAGATGGTACTTTGTATTTTGTCTTTATAAGATGGTACATTGTATTTTGCCTTTATATGATGGTACCTTGTCTTTTGTGATGATACTTTGTCTTAATGTGATGGTACTTTGTCTAAATGTGATGGTACTTTGTCTTAATGTGGTGGTACCTTGTCTTTATATGATTGTACTTTGCCTTTTGTCTTTATATGATGGAACTTTGTCTTTATGTGATGGTACCTTGTCTTTTTGTGATGGTACTTTGTTTTTATGTGATAGTACTTTGCCTTTTGTCTTTATATGATGGTATTTTGTCTTGATGTGATGGTACCTTGTCTTTTGTGATGCTACTTAGTCTTTTCGTGATGCTACTTAGTCTTTATAAGATGGTACTTTGTATTTTGTCTTTATATGATGGTACTTTGTCTTGACATGGTGATACTTTGTCTTGGTGTGATGGTACCTTGTCTTTTGTGATGGTACTTTGTCTTAATGTGATGGTACTTTGTCTTAATGTGATGATACTTTGTCTTAATATGGTGGTACCTTGTCTTTATATGATTGTACTTTGCCTTTTGTCTTTAT
>MJUU01034813.1:0-38897 GCA_002080025.1 Modiolus philippinarum
TGATGGCAATAGCTCACACTGACCCTTTGGGTCAGGTGAGCTAATAACACAAATGGACAAACAACTGCATCACATACATTACAATACATGCAACACCTTTGATCCTCGTGCTGGCGACAGTTTATATTGGTGAAATCTGTCATTGTTCCCGATTCGGCAACATGGAGAGCAACATCCTTTATATCATTGATTTTACTTTTATCTGAGGATTTGAATTTCCTGTTACTTTTGCGACATTTAGAACAAATAAAAGATTCATGTAATTTTAGTTCACCTGAATATATTAAAAATGAAATGTTCATCACTCTGCGTCCACCGTCGATCTGGAGTTGACTTTTATTCAAAGATCCTCGCATTTCCTCCAATGTGACTGCCAGCCGGAAACGTGGCTTAACATTGACCCATATGGTGAAAATGCATTTAAACATGTTTTCCATGTAACCTACTTTTCCATTTGCGATAATAGTGTTTTGATGATACCTATAAAAATGCTTTCAGTCGGTTCGCACTTGAGCCAAGGCAGCCATTTTAACATTTGACCCTATGGGAAAACCTATTAAGAGATTTCCTCTGAAACTACTTGGCCAGTTTGAACCAAAATTTAGTTGGAGTGGTCCCCCTGAGAAAAAGGGGGTTTCTGGTTCAGAAACACTTTATCCAAGATTGTCGCTTACGGGGATCAGGTCTTCTCTGAAACTGTTTGGTCAGTTGCTACCAAACTTAAAAAAAATAGTCCTTGTGTGGTCTCCTATAAAAAGGTTGTTTTTCAGGTTCGCACTTTATCCTAACTTACTTACATCACCATGGGTACCAATTGTGCATCTCTCATTGCAGATCCTTTTCTTTAAATTATTTCAATTTTCACTGATAACAGCAGGTACAATGACGATAACCTTATTGTTTTTAGATTATGTAGACATAATTTACCCCACAACAAATGAAACTTAATAAGGCAAACAATGACCCTTAATACTGCCCCTTTCTGGATCTAAGTATCATCCAGCATTAACTCTGGCAAAATAAAAACTAAAATTTATGATAAAAGGGATGAGTTTGATTTCACTATTACTAATTTCCCCTTTCTTGACGGCGACGTTCCCCTAGTCCATCCTACGGGGTATAATCATTTCAACTTGTACGATTCGCTCCATTTGTTCTACTCGTGACGAATTTAATAAGCGTAACCTCACTCGCACATCCAAATTTTTACAACAAGGTCACAGATTTCATAAATTATCAAATACTTTTAAGAAGTTTTACAGAGGATATGAACATGATATCTAAATATGACGTGACTCGCAAACAGCTAATTACAAATGGTATATCTCATCCTCAATTTTATGGAAATGTTATTAAAAAATGTCAGAAACTGATAAAGAAAATACAGAAAAACTGGGACTTAACTTGCATTCTTTACATAATAGTGGATATCGATAGGTATTCTTAACAAATCCGTTAAACTGGCTTGGGAATCCAGTGACCTGAGGATTTTACACATATACTGGCCTCTCACTGATACTGCCGATGTCAACTGAAATACCCCGGTACATAACGGCTCTTTACAAAACCTTTCGTGAAGTTTCGAGTTTGATTTTTCTTCCGTAGTGCGAGTGTTATACTAGCAGCCTTAGTTCCTTTAGCTAGTAAGCAGTTTAGCGGCGAGCACTCTTTGACCCATTTTTCTAAATTACGTTTTGTCATATATTTTTCAAGATAGTGGTCATAGAGTTAGTAATCTACATGTTTTGTGTTTTATTCGTATGCTTATTATACTACAATGAAACGGGACAGAGAAAGAGGAGGTTTGGGTGCCCATAAACCTGTTTATACCTACCACTGGCTTTTGCTAGTGCTTGTACCAAGTTCGGCTATCCTGAGTTCCTATCATTATTCGTGTTTTTATCTTGTCTTCATTGGTGTGTTTCCAGTGCAATTCGGTTGTGAATTGTGGATTGTGAATGTAGTTTTCTGCCATTGTAGGTGTTTCCTGTTATCCTGTGTTTGTAAGTTTACTGTTAGGGGCAACATATTCTTTAACAATTAAAACAGAGGGAAAACACATTCAGAGATGTAAGAAACTACTACGCCGATTGGAACCAAACTCAGCCATTTTGTCTTTTTGCAGTTTCCTGAAAATAGGGTGTCTTCCTGGTTCATACTTTTTCAAAGATTGCCACAACTTGGAAACACAATTTATTGTTGAACATTTTGACCAAATTACTACTGAATGGATCCAATATTACATATTTTTTATCCCTTTTCAGAATTTGATTCATTCATGAAGTTCAAAATTACAAACTGGACATGATTTTTACAATTACAAAGTTTCTTGTTTGGTTAAGTTCTTTCCGATGAGTTTATTCTATTTTAGAAGTTCATTCTAGTCATGTCTGTAATATAAATGTGTTACCACTAACAGATATTGAGATACTGGTCTCATCTGAACAAAATATGGTCACTAAATCTACAAAATAGGATTGCTCATTTGGCCCAAAGAGAATCCAGTAACTATTTAATTTCATCTTTGAAACATGAGACTATGCTCGATGCATGTGACCATCTTGGATAAGTGCAAACTCTAAAAACTTTGTATAGAAGACCACCCAAGGACTGTTTGGTACCAAGTTTGGTTACAATGTGTTAAATTGCAAAGAACAAGGTCTGTAAATGGGCTTTGCTTTTAGGTCTGATGTTCCCGGCCGTTGGTCATCTTGGAAAAAAGCAAACCTGAACAAGTGGTAATAATCAACCAAATTTAATAAGTGCAAGCTGTCCAGCAACTTTTGTAAAATAACTAGAGAATGTCTGCAAGACCCGGATGCCCCGTCGACATATTTATCACAATAGATAACCTTAGTCAATCAGGCATACATTTTTGTTATTAAATATTGTGAAAAAAAACTTATCAAAACTCTGGAGTAAATTACTTTTGGAGTGTGAAAAATTCAATTGAAGCTTTAGATAAACTACAATCAATTCAAAGACCAGTCTAATCCATGGACAGTTATGATTTTTCAACACTTTATACTACCCTTCCACATAAGATGATTAAATAAAAATTGGGACAACTTATTAAATGGTCTTATAAATTTTCTGGTCTGCAGTTCATTTGTTCTTAAAGTAAGGATTCTTCTCTTATATTACATCCAATAATTATTGTGCCTTGACATCTGATGATATGATTAATGCACTCACTCTTTTGCTGGATAACATTTTTGTTTGTTTAGGCAGCACTATTTATCAACAGGTCATAGGTGTTCCCATGGGTACAAATTGTGCACATCGCATTTCAGATCTTTTTTCTGTTCTGTTACGAACGAGACTTCAATCATGAAAAAAAAAACAACTTCAAAACGGAACCATACAAAATAGTGATAAACTTATTTATATTTTCAATAATAACAAAGGTATATTGACGGTATCCTTAGTACTGATAATCCCCAATTTTTAGATTATGTAGACATCATTTACCAACAAGAACTGAAATTAAATAAAGCTAACAATCATTCCAAATACTGCCCCTTTCTGGATCTAAGTATCATTATTGGCTCTGCTAAAAAATACCCAAAGATATATTATAAAAGGGATGATTTTGATTTCACTATTACTAATTTTCCTTTTCTTGACGGTGACATTGATCTAACTGCATTAAACGGGGTGTACATTTCTCAACAGTACGATTCGCACGTGTTTGTTCTACTCTTGACGATTTTAACGAACGTATCCTTACTATATCCCAGTCAAACTTTTATAATAGGATTACAGATTTCATAACTTGTTGAATACATTTAAGAAGTTTATAACAAAATGCCAGAAACTGATAAATAAAATCCAGAAAATCTAGATGTCTACTGAAATATATGATGATTTTTTTTTACCAAATCCTTTGGAAAGTTTTGAGTGTGATTTTTATCTCGAAGCCATGAAATGGCTGGAGAGATGTTTCTTTTGACAAGAAAAAATCACGTGAGGCTTCAAGCCTTTTAACAGCTCTAAAAGATGATCTTCGTGCTTCCGATAAAATATAGTGCGAAATTTTCTTTCAAAATCGTATACATTGTGTTTTTAAGTTTTATTTCTTCATTTTCTTGAGTTGAATACGGTGTTGTTATATTAAACTGAAAACAATATGCATGTTTATCAAATTACTCGTTTTTTTATATTGCGTCACTCTGATCAACGATCCTGTCGCGCAGTAATTTGTCAAAGATGAAAATAATATTTGTTTACCTGTGCATATATTTATAGCAATGAAATCGACATGCGAAAATCACACAATCCGATTATTTTCACGCATTACGGAATAACTTAATACATGAAGACGTATGCAGCAGTTCTTTGGGTGACTACGAAGTTTTGCCACGTGTAAATTTTCAGGGCTTCGAGATTCAGCTCCATCGGAGCTTTGGTTCTTCATTAATGCGACAGTGTTTAACCAACAGACTAGGCTTCTTGAGCTAGCCGGCAGATTAGCGGCGAGCACCCGTTGACCAATATTCATATATGAATATAAATGTCATATTCTCTCCTTTCAAGATTGTGGTCATGGACTTAGTTGTTTACCTTTATTGGGTTTTATTCGTATGTTTATTATACTATAGGGAAACGTGACAGATATAGTGAATGTTTTGGGTACCCATAAACCGGTTTAACCCTACCGCTGGCTTTTGCTAGTGCCGGTATCAAGTCCGGCTGTCCTGAGTTCCTATAGTTGTTTACGTTTGTCTTTTGTCTTATTTATGTTTTCATGTGTAGTTCCCTAGCAGATTGTGGCATGTAATTATAATTTTCAACCATTGTAGATGTTTCCTGCCCTCCCTTTTATTTCATACAAATAAGTTCCCGGTGAGGGAATCATCAGGAAGTACTTTTACAGAATATTTTGTTGGGTAATGGAAAATAACAAAAATACCCCAAGTCACTGAAGTATTGGCCAGTTTATAAAATTATTAATGAATTATGGAAACTTGCCATGTTTAAATTTCAGTTTATTTTGTCGACAAAATTGTTGAGTATCTCCCTCACGCAAAGCTCTGTCCTTGGCTGATTTTGGTTTACTATTTAGATTATATTGGTTATCATCGATTGGTTATTTGTTCTATATCAGTTTTTAAACAGCTTTGGGTTTATAATCTTCAAAATGCTTTGATTTGATCTGCACTGAAGAGACAAAAGTTGTCGAAATGGAAATATGTAGAAATTAAATTTACTATAATTTCAGTATTTAGTTATTTATGTAGTATTCAACATGATGATTATCTAGTTGTAACGAAATGTGCCTAATGCAAAAATTTAACAAAGTCATTCATGCGTAAAATGGAGGTCAGAGTCAACAAACTGTCCAAGAACTGTCAATGTTTTGGCATGCGTTGTTGAGAAATTCAATTACAACGCAAAATTTAACAGAGCTCACTGAAGCAAAAAATGTAGGTCATGGGACTCTTGGTGAATATGGTAGTACTAATCAAGGTGCATGTACTGATGTAATATTATCAAAATACTGCAAGAGGTTGCCAATATATGCGCCTAAACGCAAAACCTAACATTTGGATGGAGACATAAAAATGCACGGGCGATGGTAATTCTATATGCCCCTTTCAAATTAGTGGAGGGGCATAATAATTGCTTGTTTCTGGAATTAGAACAAGAAGCTCTGAGAGCCTGTATCGCTAACCTGGACCATAAAGGATACATTAAGTCGAATAATCGTCTATGTTATATGGTCTCATTTTCTTTGTTATTGGTGCAATCATTGACTTTTTTCCTTATTGTTTACAATCTTGATCTGAACTTGATAAGAAGCATTCACGCTATGTTCAGTTTAAATCTATTCAGCGGTTCTCTAGAAGATGTATGCATTTCCTATATGTTTCAATGTTAAACCACGTGTGTTAAACTTAGTTTTGCCGCTGGTGGCCATGTTTAATGACAGATAAACAGAGCATCTCATTACTTACAATCATACCATGTTTGGTTACAAATTGCACTTTTCTAGATCTTTGTATGCATTTTCTCATAGGGTCAAATGTAAAATTAAATTCATCTCTGGCGTTCATGTTGTGTGACAGATCTTTAGTGTTCATCCATTTTTCGGTACTCTAAAAGAACATCTTTATATTTATTTCCCATCCTGTCCAATGTTGCAAACTTTGTCCCCCGCTGGCGACCATGTTCGATGGCGGATTGGCACCAAAGTAACAAAAAATGGTCACTACCTCTAGACATCATTCATGCTAACTTGGTTTAAATCCATTAAGCAATTGCCTAGATGATCTTTGTATGCATTTTCCCATAAGGTCCAATGTTAAACTAAGAATTTTCCATAGGGTCCAATGTTGAACTAAGTTCACTGTTAGTGTCAGCCATGTTCAATAACGGATCGGCACCAAAGTAACAACAATTGCTCAGCATCTAATAAGCATAATTCATGCTATGTTTGGTTTAAATCCATTCAGCATTTCTCTAGAAGATTTTTTCATGAATTTCCTCATTGGGTCCAAATTTGTTAAACTAAATTCTACGCAGGTGCCCATGTTGGATAGCCGATCGGCACTGCAGTAACATTCATACGCATCATTCATGCTGTTTGTATATATCCCATTCAGTGGTTCTCTCGAAGATCTTTGTATGCATTTCCCCTGAGGCTCCAATGTTAAACTAAGTTTTGCTGCTGGCAGCCATGTTGGATGACAGATCGGCACTAAAGTAACAGCATTTGGTCAGCACTTCATAAGTATCATTCACTCCAACTTTGGTTTTAATCCATTCAGCGGTTCTCTAGATGTTTTTTTAAACATCTTTGAATTTATGGTCTTCCAAACATTTAGATTTTATCTGCACTGAAGAGACATAAGTTGTCGAAATTAAATTCACAGTAACCTCGGTATTTAGTCATTTGTTGCCACTGGGTCGATGCCACTGCTGGTGGACTGTTAGTCCCCGAGGGTATTCACCAGCCCAGTAGTCAGTACTTCGGTGCTGACCCGAAAGCCGATTCTATTTGGAACCTTACAATATCTAAATTTTGTAAATTTTGTTGAAAACTAAGGAATATCTCCCTCATGCAAAGCTCTGTCCTTAGCTGATTTTGGCTTTACATTTAGATCATATTGGTGTTTTGTTCTCTATCAGTTTTTAAACATCTTTGAATTTATGGTCTTCCAAACATTTAGATTTTATCTGCACTGAAGAGACATAAGTTGTCGAAATGCGCATATGCAGAATTTAAATTGACAGTAACCTCGGTATTTAGTCATTTGTATGCATTTCCCATAGGGTCCAATGCTAACTTAAGTCTTGCTGCTGGCGGCCATGTTGGATAACAAATAAGCACTAAAATAACAATAGTTGGTCAGCATCGTATAGCCAATATTTTAAGAAAAGGATATTGAGTAAATGAACATGAGACCATAACCCATATGTCAACTCCAACAGCAATAATATTAATGAGCTGCATGGCCATCTCCGAAACCAACTCCCCATCAAGTTTGGTTCAAATCTATTCAGTGGTTCTCAAGAAGGTTCTAAGCAGAAAAGACGAATTTTCAACTAGGTGTGCGGCTAGCGGCCATGTTGGATGACAGATTGGCACCAAAATAACAACTCTTAAGTCAGCACCTCATAAGCATCATACATGCCAAGTTTTGTTCAAATCCATTCAGTGGTTTTCAAGAAGAATTTCTTTAAAGCAAAAGTTTACGACGGATGGACAAAGGAGGCAAAGTGATGGCAAAAGTTCATCCTGGCATAGCCAGTTGAGCTAAAGAAAAGAGAAAAATTAGGGATTTTGGGCTTATTTAGGGGTAAAATTGAAACATTTAGGGACAATATTGAGTATTGACACAACATTAAGAACTAACATCAGCAAGGTTCACATATACAATATTAACAGTAACAACATTGTCCAGGGTTCCTTTGTCTCAGCTGATATTGGTTTTTACCTTGATGATAAGGTCTTTGCCACAAAACAAACATTGAAGATATCCATTTGAAGTTTAAGTTTTAATAGGAATCTAGGCCAGACCATAAAAAATTAGGATTATTTATGAATTTAAGACATCTGGACAGCCTGAAAAACAAAGAAGTAGAATTGTTAGACATCTTGCACAAGAATTTCTCTCAAACATTTACTAGTGGCTGTCTTGAACTTACTGTGGTATTAGAGTTTGCTCATTTCTGAAAGACTTATGATATCTTTAAGATGAAGAACAACAATATAAGTGTTATTTCATTAATTTAATTTTTCTGTGCATTTGCAGATTTTTTTCCCATGTAAATTTACTTCATATCCTTTATTTCTGCATTCTAACAAAGAATAGCTAGAGACTATAACTTGCATGTATTGATCCAGTCACTCATAAAGACATTTTTGTCAGAGATCAATATATTTAAACCTCACAAATTTGAAAGTGGGCCAAGAATCTTGTAAAAACAAAGTCATGTGAAAAATTCTGAATTTACGATAGAATGCAGTGTAACACCACTGGCTTCTGTCTCCAAGTACACATGAGCTTCTATTTCCTTTCCTGCATTGGGTACATGTGTCGGGTAGTAATTAAGATAACAATACAGAACTTTTATGATTTAATAAATATAAATATGTTTACTCAAAATGTTCAACATTTTTTCAAGTATAAAAATACATTCTGGAATGTAAATCACATCTTAAAATGTCCAGAAAGGTTTTTAAACAACTGACAAATATGAATTCCACAAGCACAAACTTCCATGCTTTCTAAATGTATTTTACCCAGTGTTTTTCAAAGAATACATTTGTAAATTAAAAGCAAAAATATTTCATAAATGTCCTTCCCTATGCCTTGTAAAGCGAATATAAATTTTTTTTTTTCAATTAACAATAATATGTTTTAGTGAAAAATACTGTTAATTTTGAAAAAAAAGACTATAAATGAGAGAAAAAAATATTAGTCTAAAAAAATTCTCCATAAGGGGATAATATTAAATTTAGGATTGTTTAATTTATGGCCTAAATATAATTACTTTTTAGTTGCATCATCCCTTGATAGAAACAAGGTGTAAAATAAGCTACACATAAGTTCACTTTTCTGATACAATTCTGTTTTGTAGGATTATTATCAGTACTTTGTCTTTGTTAGATAGTTTGTATTGAAAAAAAAGTAAAACTACAAAAATTATTATTATGATTAAAAACAAAAATTAATTACTTCTGAAATTAATATTTTAAACTTCTACATAATTAATATCAAAGAAAAAAAAATCTACAAAAATTGTTTTTTTAAAATAATGTTTAGAAAATAAAAATAACTATAAAGAGTAAATTTTTTACATTTCTTGTCGAATGTTCTTTGTTTTCTTGTATTCTATGAAAATCATACTGCAAAGTCTGACATTTTAGTATTCTTATACCATTATTTTACATATATATCAAAAAATTATTTAAGAAAGCATAAAATTATAAAGACACTTTTTTAACAATTGTAAAATTTTCTATATATAAATATACAATAATCGCTGGATTCCTTAATAATATAGAAATGAAAAAATGACGGACGGTAACAGACATTTTTATCACAGTTATCCGGCATAAAAGCCGCCATTCACACATATACATGTATAACAAATATAACATACACATAAACAAATAAACAATATTGTGTCTAAATACACAAAAATAAACAAATGGATGGAATTAAAAATGTAAAAAATCACTTTCCACAAAAATGAATAGAATATTGGAAAAACATTAGCTATTCCCCATCTAAAACAAAATAAGGTATTTTGATGTCTTAATTGAATGCTACGTCTAACTAATGTTATACAAATATGTTATGAAAGAAACATGTCAAAACTGTTATGATAGTCTATGGTTGGGAATTAATAAAAACAAGGAATGGGGCAGGTGAGCCAATTTCAGTATGTTATTTTCAGTCGAAGGAAATTTAATGATTTTTTTTTTATGTACAAATGAGCGAAAAAATATTTATGTGTGACATTATAGACTAGAATGTTATCAAATATGTACATCCATAATCAAATGATTTTAAAATGCCTTCTTTGAAAACTGGTAAATGCTAAACAGAATCACAAATTTAAATATTTGGCCAAATTCAGAAGAATTTTGAAATTTGTTATTTCAAGTTAATTTACATTTTCAGCAGTTTACATTTAACTAATAGTTTTGGCTGTGAAAGTACTTAACATCTACAATTCCTGTAAAGATACTTAAAACAAATGGCTCCTACGTCACCTATGTCAAATCCTATCTAAAGGGCACATATCGAAACTAAAATTAGGATATATAGGGTGAATACAACTGAACACTACTCTACAGAATACGATACATAGTCCAAGTTCTACACAAAACTTGAATTAAAAGCCCACCTTTTCAATGATGCAGCCCCTCAAGGAAATTCTTGTCTTAGGCATACTTACTTTCACTGCCAACAAATTATTATATATAGAGACCCGATAAATATTGGTGACATTGTCAGTTTTAAAATCTTTAAAATAGTCCAAGACTTATTTTTGCTTAATATTTTAAAAATATTGTTCCCGAATGGACAAAAATCTAGTATCTTGATAAATTAATTCTTTTTTTTTCTCAAAAATTTGCTTTTTAAGAAATCTGGCCCGAAAATTTTTTTTTTTTACACAATTCACAAAAAAAAAAAAATTATAAAAATAAAAATAAAGAACAAAAGATGAACTACTAAGATGCAGTGACAATAAACATGTTTTATCTGGAATAATGTCTCTAGGAAATCTAAGGGACCCTTTGTAATTTGCTTGGGATCTTTATAATCTTCTTGGGGTAATTCCATTTCTGTTTCACAAAAGATCCTCTCTTTTTCATTCAAACCACTGCTTTATAATTTAAAGAAATTCATTTTCAGTCAGATATTTAATACTCTGTCTTTCAAAGACGTCATTTTTACAAAGAAAGACTTTCAACTTTTTATTCCTAAAGTTGCTATCTTTCAATGACATAAAAAGTCTTAATCTTTAGAAGATTATAAGGGTCCAGAACTTTCAGAGTCATCTTTATTTTCTGTGGTGCTTCCTCGGGCACATCTATTGTAAAGTTTTTCATGATTTTGTTGGGGAAAAAAAATCACAGTGAAATGCAAATTTAACGAAATATCAATTTAAATCTGAAAAGAGTATTTTTTAAATATAAACAGATCCACCATTATGCCAGACTGGACATTTTTGATCTTCATTAATTTCTGACCATTTTCAAAGGCTAAAGGAGCTAAAGCAGGAAAAATGGAAATCACTCTCTCAGAGAGGAGGGAAAATGGAAATCACTCTCTCAGAAGCAGGGAAAATGGAAATCACTCTCTCAGAGAGCTGATACAAAGGTACTATAAGGTCTCTTTGTATCAATATTAATGAATTTTCATCCCCAAAGGGGTTTGATTTGAATATTTTCACTACAACTCTATCGAAATATAGCTCACACAGTGTTCCATATGTTCTTCACCACAACTCTATCGATATATAGCTCACACAGTGTTCCATATGTTCTTCTCTACAACTCTATCGAAATATGGCTCACACAGTGTTCCATATGTTCTTCTCTACAACTCTACAGAAATATAGCTAACACAGTGTTCCATATGTTCTTCTCTACAACTCTATTGAAATAAAGCTCACACAGTGTTCCATATGTTCTCCAGATAAAACATGTTTATACCTATGATCAACGAAACTATCAACAAGACATAACTGAAGGGTGATCAATGAATGAATAAGATAGCTTTCTCAATTATTATAAGCCTTTAAAGCTATTTACAGTCATATGTCAGTCCAATAATCGATTTATTGTTTTGGGTTTATATTTTGTCTAATAATAGAAAACATTCTCAAAATTGCATGTAGTTTGTTGCCAGAGAAAATGTCTGTTGACAGCATCAAAATTTCAAAGCTGTATAATAAATCAAAATATTACATTTTATAAAAACACTTTGTCTGAAATAAGTTGAAATAAGCTAAAAAGCTGTAGAAAAATTCTAAATATAATAAGCTAAAAAGTGAAGACAAAATTTTAAATAATCTAAAAGATGTCGATATACATGTATGTTATAAATAAAGCTAAAAAGCTGTCGACATATATGTAAATAAGCTTAAAAGCTGTTTAATATTGAAAGCTATCTCCTGTAGATCTATTATACTAACAAATTAGCACAGATTTCATTAAATGTTAAAAATGGTTAATTTTTACTACTATAAGTTTAAAAACAGATTTGGTACAGAAATCCAAGTTATTAAAAAACATTTACTTTTCATTCTATTCTCCCACTACATTTTATATTCCGTTTAAAATATGTATATTTATAAAATTGAGTTATTCATGGCACTTGTGAAATAAAAAACTACTATTTTTATACACATATTGTGTATATGTATATCTGAAGTTGATAAAGCTGGGTTAGTTCTATAAAAAACAGAAAAGATAAGTTACTTATAAATATATCTAGTGGATTAAAAAAAAAAATTACTATTTGGAAAATAGCTTAAAATACTATACATTGGCCTTAAACAATTTGGCACCATAAAACCACTAACAAGATAAGGCAACCGTGAACTAATTTTAATATCTATACGTATTTGCATAATTAAACTAGTGCACAATATCAACGTTTGTAAATGAACAAAACCACAGTATACTCAAACCTTTACATATTATTTTGATTAAGTTCAGTTCCAAGTAATCCATTAAGGCCATAATCATGTGTAAATTTAACAGTACATGTTATTCACTTAAAAAATTGGGGAAATCTCTCTCCCCCCCCCCCAAAAAAAAAAAAAAAAAAAAATAGTGATAATTTTAATATTTTTTGCAAATTTTTATTCTGAATCAACTCTTATTTATCTGAAGTACAGTTTTGATCAATCATTATTAATAATTATTAGAATGTAATTTTGTTGAGGTGATTCTCTGCAGTAAATTAAAATTTATTAGAATGCAATTTTGTCGAGTTGATCATTCTCAAATTTCTTTCCTTCTATCAGTTGACTATACTGTGGTTTCATTGTCTGGGTAAAGAATTTTCTGATCAGAGGGAAACTGATCATATGTTAACTGTCATACCATTACAAGGCCAAAAACCAAATACATGTACATATACATGGGAGAATGCATCCTGGTTACATGTATCTAATGCCGCATGCCCTAAGAATTTCCTAATACAAAATTTGAAATTTGTCTATACAACCACTTGGAAATAGTAACTTTTATTAACTTAATATTTTAACAATGCACTATCTCAGTAAGGTCTGACAATGTTTTAAACTGACAGACACATTATCAGACTTGAAAATAAACAATTAAAAACATGGACGGAATGTTTAGTCATAATACTGTGTGCAAGTTTTAACTTGCTTCCTCCTGACATTAAAAACTTCTCAGATCCTGTGCTGATCAACTCCAAAAATACCCATTTTGGTTTGACCAGCCTTCAAACACCTTTTGGTTTTGTGAACTTCCGTTCAAATGAATAAAAGATTTCAAATTCTACATCGCTTGTCATGTGCTGTAATCTTGACCAAACGATTCTTCACTTCCCGTTTCTCCACGGTACAAATCAATCATGTGACCTGTCGGATAAGTCCTATTGAGGTAGTTATCTATTGTCTGAGTACGATATGGAACTAAACTCTCTACGTAATGATCTGGTTCGTTGGCCCAACTTGTGTCGGCGTTACTGCCGATCCCACTAGTTCCACCTGTTATGCTGTGAGCATGGCTATGAGTCTCGGGAGTAATTGCTCTGGATATCTGAAAAACACTAGAAAAATAAGAAAAAGAAGATCAGAATTAAGTTGTTAGACAGAGAAAGATGAATGTTAGTTAGGACAGCAAAAAGGAGAGAATAAAAGTAAAGCTTACAATAATGATATCATTTTATTTTTACATTTGTATCATAAAATAACTACAGTGGAACCTCAGAATATTGGCCTCTGTTGGGACAAAAGAAATCATCCATTTTCAAGAGGTTCAATTTCAATGGAAGTTTTGGAAGCAGGTCCTCTCATATCCAAACACTGATGCCAGAAGTTAAATATGATTTCAAAGGAGGTCAATCTAACTCTGATTCAATTTCGTGCACGTTTCTTTTTAATATTAATTAGAGCTGACGCAAAATGGCAGTCAGTTATATACCCGTCATTGAATCCTGAATCAATATGGTAAGTACAAATTTATGTGTGTGTTGGCACAACACAGGTATGGAAACAGTACAAGTGTGGACACAATACAAGTACAGTAGAACTTCGATGGCTCGAACTGCAATAGCTCCAACACCATGGATGTCTCAAACCCTTTTTCTGGTCCCTTTTGTTCAAGTTTCAACATAGTTCGACCCCGATTTCTTGAACACTCCTGTGACTCCAACTGTTTTCATTAGTTCCTTGGTTGTTCGAGCCATGGAAGTTCGACTGTATTAACACAATGATATAACACCTCCCTCTCCTTTTTTTCAGAAAGTCTACAAAGTTCAAAAACACCAAAGTTGCAATAACTTTCTCAAAATTTGATGAATCAGTCTGAAAATACCAGATGCATAGGTTTACAAGGTACTACACATTCTGACAAAATTTGAAAAAGATATTCTAAAGAGGGCCCCAGATTGCCTCCAGACAAAATGCATTTTTCCTTAGAGTTTTAATGAATAGAATTCGAAACCACAAATTCAAGTACACATGAAATAGGGATTTTAATGAAAACCACAAAAATTGATGTCCACGAATTAAAGTACTTCCACAGTATTTAAAAAAAAACATGAATCAATCTGAAAATAGTACATACACAAGTTCTTATGGTTAGTAATATGCATACAAAATTTGATTGAGAAATATTGAAGGGTTTCCGAGATAAGCTCCGGACAAAAAATGTCTACAGACAGATGGACGGACAGACAGACAAGGTGACTCAAAAACTTCATTGCAGGGGGTATAATTACAAGAGGCTCTTAAGAGCCTGTATCGCTCACCTGGACCATGGCTGACATAGATAAAAGGCATTTCCAATAGGAAAAACAAAACATAAAATTTAGCAGAATACTTTTTTTTTCTAAAATTACAGTATTCTTGTTTGGTTTCCATGGCAACTGAAAGATCCACCATCCATTACCACCCATAACAGAACACCATTCAAAAAAAATTTGGGCAGGGATTCCCCTTATAATCAAGGTAATACATAATGCTGAAATTGAAACATTCAGACCACAATTCAAATGAAAATTCAAAAATTTGGGCAGAGGTTCCCCTTAAAATCAATAGGGCCAATAGGGACCACCTTAGAACCATTGTGGCTTAGTTTGGTTCTAATTGGACTAGTAGTTTCTGAGAAGATCTTCGAATGTGTATTCCATAGGGTCCAATGTTAAAACTATATTCCCGTTGGTAGCCATCTTGGATGAAATACAGACCTGCCAGATACCTTTTTTTGGAAAGGACCATCTAGGAACCATTGTGACTAAGTTTGGTTATAATTGGACTTGTAGTTTCAGAGAAGAAGATCTTTGAATGTTTTTTTCCATAGGGTTCAATGTTAAAACTTTGTTCCCACTGGCGGCCATCTTGGATGAGGTACTGACCTGTCGGATACTTTTTTAAGGAAGGACCATCTAAAGACCATTGTGACTAAGTTTGGTTATAATTGGACTGGTAGTTTCTGAGAAGAAGATCTTTGAATGTCTTTCCCATTGGGTCCTATGTTAAAACTATGTTCCCTGCTAGCGGCCATCTTGTATTAGGTACAGACCTGTCGGATATCTTTTTTGGATGGGACCATCTAAGGACCATTGTGACTTAGTTTGGTTATAATTGGACTGGTAGTTTCTGAGAAGAAGATCTTTGAATGTCTTTTCCATAGGGTCCAATGTTAAAACTATGTTCCCCGCTGGTGGCCATCTTGGATTAGGTACGGACATGCCGGATACAATTTTTAAAGGGGACCACCCAAGGACTATTGTGACCAAGTTTGATTCCAATTGGCCGAGTGGTTTCAGAGGAGAAGATCTTTGAATGAAAAGTTTACGCCGGACGGACGGACGCCGGACGCCAAGTGATGGCAAAAGCTCACCCTGGCATAGCCAGGTGACCTAAAAACTGGTGTTAATATCTTTTGAAATTCGCTTTTCTATTGATATACCCGATATGCAACACTATGAACACTTGTTATTACCAATGTACACTTTTGGCATCTATCTATCTATAAAGCTGACAACCAGAATATGGAAGGGCTGGTATCCAGAGGAAATTTTTAATTTAATTAAATTGGCAAAAATTCCAAACCAAAACCAAAACAAAACATTTAGTTTTCAGAGAGTATGATTCTGGATTTGCTGTTTAAAGGGTTTTAGATTGCTGCAAACACTATGTACCCTTAGTCTTGTTTTCTTTGTATCTGAAGAAAGACTTATTCCTTGTTGAAGCACAACGAATGAGATAGAAAATAATGAGGGCCGATTATTTGAAGGATAAATTTTGACAAAAAAGTGTTCGTTTGAAAACTAGCTTATAAACTTGTTAAAAATTAAGGAAACATAATTACCTCTCTATCCTTTCCTACTTTATATGCCTTCAGTAATTTATCAAGGGCATGTTTCTGTTGTAAAATTTGATCTATACGATCTTGTAGACGTGTATTTTCCTCTTCCAGAAATTTGGTACGAACTTGCAATGTTGACACCATTCGTTGCTTTTCCCGAAGTTCCTCTTCATGATCTGTTATTCTGTAATAAAATTTATCACTTTTAGAATTAAAGAACCTTAGTGAGCAAGCTCACATACCCCACGCCCCCACATATCCGATAATCCTGCATTATCTAAAAATTATCAAACATTGAAATCCAAGTAGTTTGCACATCTCTTACAGATGCACAATCATCCTGTAAAATATCTTAAAAACTGTAGGAGGATTTATCCGAACAAATGATGTACCCTATATGCAATATAATGCATAAAAATGACAAAAGTTATACAATGTGTAGTTTTCTGAAAAATTCTTTAAAATCAAAATCCAAGCAGCATGCACATCTTTGATATGTAAACAATCAACCAGCAAAATAAAAACTTCCTAGCTTAAAAACTGAAGGAGGAGTTATCTGGACAAATGGTGTACCCTATATGCAATATAATGCATAAAAATGACAAAGTTCAACAATGTGTAGTTTGCTGAAAAATTATCAAAATTCAAAATCCAAGTAGTATGCACATCTTTGATATGTGCACAATCAACCTGCAAAATAAAAACTTCCTAGTTTAAAAACTGTACGAGGAGTTATCCGGACAAATGGTATACCCTATATGCAATATAATGCATAAAAATGACAAAGTTCAACAATGTGTAGTTTTCTGAAAAATAATCAAAAATCAAAATCCAAGTAGTATGCACATCTTTGATATGTGCACAATCAACCTGCAAAATTAAAATTTCCTAGCTTAAAAACTGTAGGAGGAGTTATCCGGACAAATGGACTGACGGACCAGTCAAAAACTATATACCCTCCGCAACTTCGTTGCATGGGGTATAATAAATTTGTGTGCCTATGACTACTTAAAATATATTCCTATCTGATTACCTGAGTGTTTTAAAAAAAAACCTGTTGTTTACATACGAGTGGTTACAGGTATTACAGAGGGGAGCCTTCATTATACAAATGTACATGCAATTAAAAAATACTATTATTTTGATCAAATTGATGACAAAATCTTGTGCAATAGTTTTGCTACTAGTTTTAACATTTTATTAATGAATTACAAATCTGTCATCCACTTTTCGGTATTCTGCACTGGCTTGTGATATTTTTACACCAAAGGCCACATGTAATACTCATGGACTATGATTTTATTCTTATTTTATAGTATGGTTCACTTTTTTGTTATTCTGAAAAATTCTGATTTTGACCCTACATGCTGTGATGCTACAATTGTTTCTCCAAATTAATACAGTCAGTGGCCAAAAGTGTTGGCGCATAAGATTTTTTTTGCAATATATTTCATGTAAAACCATATTATTTCGAAAAATTATTGTAAAGTCAAATTTTATCCGATTTCAATAAAAATTTTCACTAATAAACTTAGAATCATGTGAAATATTCTTGTTTATCTGAAATGTAGTTTCAAAGAATTCATGATTTAAACAGGAAGTAAAATTTTGACGTCACAATTTTACTTGCATAAATGGGGAATAATGACCCAAAATTTTTCACTTCATGTTTAAATCAACGACCCTAAAAACTGCATGTCGGAAAATTATGGCCAAATAAACTTCACAAGATTCTTAGCTTATCAGTGAAATTTTCATTGAAATTGGATAAGAATTGACTTCACAATAATTTTTTGAACAATGTAGTTTTACATGAAATATATAGTAAAAATTCTTATACACCAACACTTTTGGCCACTGACTGTTACATGGACTTACTGTGACATTAATTCTCTCTTATCATGAAATAACTGTTGATAATTTTTATCCATTTTTTCTTTCCAGTCCATCTCCTTCCGTAGGGTGTTTCGTGTTAACCTTAGATCTTCTTCACAACGTCCAATCTGCTCCTGCATACGAGCCCTTTCCTTTGAATACAACTCCCTAAAATGTAAAAAGATTTTTTTTTGGAGTAATGCATTTTTAACATTGAAAATTTACTATAAGGAGTAAAGTATCTACACTATCATGAATAAATAATCACTGGAGCAACAAGGCAAGGGGAATGATCTAGAAATCAGAGGAAAATATGATATGATATTCAAACAATATCAATCAAAAAGGGAAATATTGCATGCAAATACAGCACTTGTCTTTCATAGAAAAATAAGTATAATAAACCATGCTACTCAAATTTCACTACACCCATCTTATCTATCTAAGTCTATTTGCACTAAAGATCTTAAAGATTTTTTTCATATGCCAACAATGGTAAAGCTGTCATTTTGAAGAAAAAAAAGTCTCCACCTATGGCCGATGAAAATGATTTTAAAAAGATCTTTGAAGAATACATAAGGAATACTTGCATCATACAAGTAAATGTTCAAAGTATGGATTCCAGCATTCACCATCCATTCCTATACAAGCATACACAACAAGGAGTATTGAGGTAAAAAAAAACTTCCCATGACCATTTTACCACAGAAGTATATGGTAAGTATCTCTTCAATAATATCATCTTGATCATAAAAGACAATAAAAAATTCCCTTTCATGCATATATCTTATTATAAAGTGTGCCATAATAATTTTATGTTTACTCAGTTTTTAACTTAGAACATGTATGTGGGAAATTATGCTATGTGTACATGCAATAACAAATATATTCTACATGCAACCCAAATCTACAAAAACTAAATACTATACTATAAAATAAAATAAAATGTCATGCATACATAAATAAATTGTTATTCAAAGAGCATTGTTTCAGAGAACCCACAATAAATAAATATAAATAAATTACTACAACCAGTAAATTATAAATTTCTATCTAAAAATAACCATCATGCACATACTGTTTTCTTTTCAAGTTCAGAAATATTTTGATAATCGGAAAAAGCTGGAGATTTTTTTCTTTTAGCTTTTGTGATTTTGGAGTCAAATGTATTTATTTCATATAATATAAATTTCTACATTTTGAAACATGTGTCACCATTTATTAAAGCCCTAAAATATTGAAATAGATATTGATACTAATGAAGGGCTAACCATTTAAACTGAACCCTGTTGAAACTGAAGAATTTTAATATTTGGTATACAAAAGTCCAAATTGTATAGAAATTGATACAAAAGGCCCACTGATTATGTTTGATTTAGACAGGTTTAGCTGTGTATGTAAAAAGCAGTACAAAAACATCTGGAGTATATTGCGCAGGGGAACATAAGGACAAAGGATGCAGCAAAATGACTCTTGACATGATTAGGTTTGGGTAATTTTCTGTAAAAGTTTGAATATGTAGTGATTGTGGTCCTCTGTGGCCTTGTTTTATTTTTATTGCTTGAAAACCATAATTGCCATGAATCTGTGAGATTTATATATTTCAAATTCTTCAACACTTTCCTTAAATTGAATAGTCATTTAGCCAAATTTGTAACAAAGAGGAACAGAATTTTTTTTTTTTGCAAAATGGTACAATATTTCAGTCAAGGATTTAGGTTGCCTCAGATGAACTGTTCTGGAGGGAGGAAATGTCATTATGACATTACGCTATCTTTAAGAAGTTTAGGTCCAGACTTATTTTTGAATTCTAGATTGGAGGAGCATATAATAAAATGAAACAAGCTGTGAACAATTATAAATGTAACATAATGTGCATTATGATGGCCACATCTACACAATAAAA
This sequence comes from Modiolus philippinarum, assembly GCA_002080025.1. NCBI lineage: Eukaryota > Metazoa > Mollusca > Bivalvia > Mytilida > Modiolidae > Modiolus > Modiolus philippinarum. The sequence continues at coordinate 20,319 of MJUU01034813.1, forward strand.
CTAGGATCAAAATCTGATTGTTGGACCTACTTTCTTTGTGTTAAGGTTTCCTCTGATACAAAGCTCCTGAAAATATTAACATCATATGGATCTCTAGGTAAAGTTATTCAATAAAGAAGAACCGCCATAAACAGACCACACTCTGGATTGAAGAAATCCACCAGTCTGAAGAGGTTCCATAAAAGAGACATTTTCAATCTTGACAAGCAGTAATTATTTATAAACATCTATATGTAGTGACTGATACTGAACAGCCTAAATGTCTTCTTATGCAGTTTTTTGTTTTAGAAATTCGGTACCAACTGTCAAAGGAAGTCTGTTTTAAAAGGGGCCAGTTCCACTCTTTATATTTATATATGTCAAGAGCTACATGGAGCTGTTTGCAATTAGAATTTCACCAGTGAAGGTTAACAATTTTGACAATTTGCTGGTCATTAAATATAAAACATCTTTCTCCATCAAGAAATTTTATTGTTTTAGTTAGTGTAACTTGTTTGCTTTAGACTGATTGTTCAGTTCTCACTTACTTTATCCTTGGAGGAAGAAATATAGAATCTTACACTAGTTTAAGAGAAAATTGAGAAATCTGAGACACGGAATGGTATGATTTCAAAGGATTTCATTATTATCTACTATCAAAATCTATAATTCACTGGACATAGCCATTAATATAAACATGTACATGCATATAGATAAGACAAAACATGCAGTATGAACATACAAGCTGATCTCATTTCCTGTGTCTACAAATCTTACAGAGAATCAATATTCCTAATATATTTTATATAAATATGACACTTGCTAATAAATAACAATCCTATATAAACTTCTGTCACAGGATGTGTAAATGAATTGTGAGCATACTCACAAATGATCACAAAGTTGAAGATGAATTATCTCCCCTTATACATTACAAATTTAGTCAGAAAAGGGCTATGTAGGTCTCTCTTTATACAAATATTTTATAATTCATGATAAAATATTGAATTTGGAAGCATTTCCACCAAAATATGACATTTGTTTATCCATTAGTTTTGTATCATACATGATTTCAGTAGAAATATGTCAAGAGTTTACGCTCTCATAAATCTGGAAGTTCAGAAACTGGACAGACTTTCAAATGCTATAGTGGTATAATATCCTTTAGATACAGACGTGCAAGCTGATCCTGTATAAACTATAATATTCTTTGTATTTTTGAATGATGCAGAGTATCAGGTGACTGGTTCCCCTTCACAGTACATGTACTAGTACCAGTAAATTGATTTTACTTCACACTTTAGATAACTACCTGGCTCTCATCAATTTGACTTTGGTTTTCATTTTTCTTTCTTCGTATTTTCTCTCCTGCATTTCTCTTCTCTCGTTTACTGTTAACAACTCGTACTGGAGATCTTTGATTTCTTTCTGTAGTCGAACGATCTGATCCATCATTGATCTTTTTCCTACCTCCGTCATGTGTTGTTGCTATATTAAGAAATGATGAAATAATTACATATTGAAGTACAATATTATGAAGTTGAATTCAAAATAGGAATTTATCTCCACTTGAATTACAAAAAAAAAAAAAAAAAAAAACCTTTATTAAAGCAGGATTGTAAAATTTTAATTAATTTTTTGATAGAATTATCTTTCTCAGTATCAAAAATTTAAAATACTTTTTTTTACCAGCAAAAATACAAGATATACAAAATAGATATAAAGTGCATATAAAATCTAAATGTTAATTTCTATTTCTAATACATGTCTGTTTCATGCATATATTGAGGAGTGAAATTCCTTTTGAAATATGCAGCTAAAAGAAGAAACATATAATTTTAATAAAAGGAAATTTGTTTATAATATTTAATTATAGCTGTTTGATGCCTTTCTATGACCTTTGACCTACATATTTCTACTATCGAACCGAAATTATTTCTTCAAAACTAAAACAAAATTTTTCTTTCAATGATTCTTAATTCTACTTATAAAATTACTACTGAAATGACTAAAAATATCCATTTGACTGTAAATGTTGATTCTTACTTTGTTCATACCTGTATCTGATTAAATTTGTTCGTAAGAGTTACTGCTTTCATGATATCAATTTCAATTTATATTCAAAGACACTTTATCTTACTTTTCATACCCATCTCAAATTGAATGTCTAAACTCAAAACCATTGCACTTTTTCAAAAATAAAATAAAAATAAACACTTTCAGATCTATTACAATGAACAACTTTGAAATTAAAAGAGACAATGAAACATGTAGTGTTTATCATCCTCTCATTCACACATGACTGTTCCAAAATTTTCACTTCAATAATAACTGAAAAACTATTCTAAATATTGCAAAATGAACTATTAAAATCAAAATTAAAATGATTTCATTTCAATTCATATGATAATTAGCAATGAAAATTTCAACATGACAAAATAAAATTTCAAAAACAGCCACTTTTCACCAAATTATCAATAACATCATGCAAATAGTAAAACTGATATAAAAACTGTCCAGCTTGTGATGCAGCACAGTCCCAAAACTACATGAAGAATATGAAATAAATGAAAAATATTTTAGAATAAAATTAGTACTAAATTTTTGTATACATGTCAATATTTTATAAAGTCTTGCATTTTATTTCAATCATCCGTTTCATATCAAAAATATAGCTGTTTTTTTTTCAATTTGAACCTCGTTAAAAAATTTAAAAAATTTAAAAAATTTGCAGCAATACCATTCTTTGAGTTTCTTTTTTTAATCTTGAGATGTAAAACACTTATAAACTGTATCAGAAATTTCCTTCCTATTAATGTTAACTTAATAAATATTCAAATTCTTTAAAAAAAAGGGACATATCTAATTTGCATACAAGTGTATGTTCATAATTCACAAAGCACCAAAGATTTGAATAAAATGCAAGTTAAATGAAATTTGAAGATGTAATATGTTTTGAATGAAGAGTACTAAGCCATGCTAAGAAAGGAGCGCTATTTGTGCCCATAGCTGTACCTGACCATCCCAGTTGGTTGTATACAGGTTTGAATCCTGGCAGCATGAAAATAAAATACCATATTAGTTTATAATCTACGTAGTAGAAAAAGGCAGCAAATAAAAAACAAATTTGAAAAAAATCATCAACATTATTCAACAATTTTTTTTTGCCTTTTTTAACAGAAAATTTAAGAAGGTTCCCAACGCCATCATTAAGATAAATCTGTCTCATTTAATTTTCATTAAAATTTGTTAAGTTGTGTGTTGGACAAAAATAGTAAATGTCAAAACACTTCACCTTGCCATTTCATTGGAAATTGTAAATCAAACTGGCAAACCATTTATCAGATGGGTGGTTGAATTCTTTATTAAACTGCTTTTAATTAAAACATTGAGCTGATTTTTATATAGATAAATATTCCCCTAGATGTTTGATATCTCCTTAGAGGGGACATGAGATTCAATGCACAATTTTAAGGTAAATTTTGCATTTTCAAGGTGTTTTTTCTATTACTTCTAGATCAATAAATATCCATGAGAATATCCAAAACTAATGAGAAAAAGGATACAAATTCAAGTGAAATTCTTCAGCCAGAAAATTTCACCTATTAGGACTTTTTTCATTACTACAAATTCAAACCTTTATAATTTCCATATAACACAATCTTTTCTTTTCCTTTAGGAACCAACCCTATCAGACAGCTTGTCTAAATGTAGATTCTGGCTCCACATTAAGAAGATCCAAAAATTCTGCAGAAAATGTTCTGAACAACACAGTATAATGCTTGTGCATTTTTTGGAGAATATTTTCTAACAGATTTTTGTTTACTTTAACAACAAAGAGCCGTCGTCCTCTGTACAAGCCTTTTGATAGGGATGGAGGAAAGAATTGTAAGCTGAATCTATTTGCTGCCTTTTTCTTTCAAAAACAGAAATTCCCTGTTATTTTTAATGTATAACCAGTGACATTGTATTAAAAGATAATATTTATAGATATTTGTGTCTGTACTAAGTACAAGTGTGTGTAGCGCGACTGTGAACCAGAAAAAAACTTCTCTAAATACCTTTATATACTTTAGACTATTAAACTGAAATTAAATCCTTAAATATCAATATTAAAATTTCTATCAATAAAAATTAAATTTCCTTACAGTTATTACATACAATTAACAACCTGAAACCTTTCACCAGTATGTTTTTAAAAAGCTTATGAATATTCAGGCAGATGATTTGCATATGAATCAATTGCTACATCAACCCCTTCCCTTGATCACTCAGAAAGACTATAAATATGCCCCGTCCCAAGTAAAATCATTCAACCATGACCACTGAAGAACACATGTTGTACAGATACACACCATTTCAATTGCTGTCTGACTGCGGTCATGCATATCTTCTAGTTTTGACTCGAGGTCTAACATTGTATGCTGCAACTCGCGGTTTTGCTCCATGACTTTAGACTCTCTCGTTCTGAGTAAAGACACCTGATGTTTAAGTTCGGTGATAGTCTGATCTAAAAGTGTCCTGTAAACAAAGAGAGATATTAATGCATGCCATATGTTTCAAGAATGAATACACAAGAGAAATTTATGACTCAAGTTACTGCAACCTACGCCAAGTACAGGGTTCAAGATTTAACAATAATTTCAAATTGAATGGTGTAACTCAGCAAATCTACTGCAAGACATGTAGAGTATAATGCTTATAATGTTAAATTGTTATTTCCATAAAAAAACATTTTAACACTTTGGTCATATTGCTTTTTATTCTTCTGACTAATGTCCCTCACCACTTATTCATCCCTCCAGTAACTATTATCCTCCTGGTCATATGTCTGTAATTTCTCTCCTTCCATTTGGTTTCTAAGTTATATACAATTTGTTCCTGTTTCTCTTGTAAATCATGTTTTAGATCCTCATCCTGGTGTAATTGATGTTCCCCACACTACAACCCCCTTCCAAATATTTATCCCCCTAGTCTTACCTCTGTACCCCAACCCACTACTCCCCCTCCAAATAAGTATCCCCATAGTCTTACCTTTATAGCCCAACCCACCACTCCCCCTCTAAGTAAGTATTCCCCCTAGTAATACCTCTGTACCCCAACCCGCCACTCCGCTCCCCCTCCCAGTAAGTATCCCCCCTAGTAATACCTCTGTACCCCAACCCGCCACTCCGCTCCCCCTCCCAGTAAGTATGCCCCTAGTAATACCTCTGTAATTTTTCTCCTTCCATCTGATTTCTAAGTTGTACAATTTGTTCTTTCTTTTCCTGTAAATCGTGTTTTAGATCCTCGGCCTGGTGTAACTGATGTTCCACAGATTTCATTTTAATGGTCATATCATTCAATTCATGTTGTAGTTTCTCTGCCTGTAAAATACAACAAGAAACTCATATTACTTTAACTTTGTATTATATGTTTGATTAAAAACCAAATCATATGAATACAGAATGAAATATTATTTTAATGCTGAAATGTTTTAACTAGAAAATTACATGCTTCCATGCAAGTGATCGTAGGACGATCATATTCCCCACAAAAACAAAACAAAAACATTCCATCCATAATACAGACAATTGGTTTAAATCATCATGTCAGTTTACTTATGATTTAAGAGATAGATAGCAGTGTCATGCCAGAAAAAGATGCCATGTTTTCATGTTTTACAGTAATTTCTGTATTTTGTTATTCATGGATAATGGTGAAAATTTTATATCTATCAAAATCTCTTACTAACTGATAATAAATCTACCATTCATGCAAAAGTAACATATAGTATAAGTCTGAAAGTGTGTACTTCTAATGGCAGTGACAAGTGCAAACCAGATAAATAATTTTTCAAAAGAAGCAAAAATTATGTCACTCCCATTTTATAATAACATCTAATATGATTTATTTAATGAGATCTGAATAATAAAACTGGGACTTGGATGTGCATCGGGTAATGGTAATTGACATATATTTTGATGCAACATGGATGCTACTCAGTACAATATTGCCAATTGTTATTTTTACCCTAAACAGGGCATGATATATTCCACAAGTAAAAACATCATCTTTCTCTAGTACAGTATTACATTAACCCATTCTCTTGAAGTATACAGGTAAATTACCTCTCATGAAGGGTATATTTTTCCCTGTTTACAGATATCTTGACCACAAATGATAATAATAATCAATATAACTACTGAAAGAGTAGATAAACAAAATATTCTGTACCCTATTTGTAGAACCTAATGCAAGGTGAATTTTCTACTGGTATATAAAGAAGCAAAAAGTGTTTGAATTTCTCCATGTAATTATATCTGTACAATATTTGGTGGCAGGCAGATTTCAGAAATACTCAACCCCACCTACCCATATTTATCTGAACAGAACAACCCTTATTTATTTACATTTTTTTACTGACAGTTAATATAGCCTATATTCGAGAAAAGGTAAAATCCCTACGCCTTTAGAAGTACCAAATTAAGAAACCTTCAACATTTTGTTTACCTGAACCAAACAATATGGTCCTGACTGAAATAAAATCTAGCACAAACATACAACACAAACTAAACATAAATCTACGGTGATGCTCAGAATGAGATGTGTAGCAAGTACATGTATGTGTTAACAAAGAGTTTATACCTCTACTAAGACTTACTTTAACAATAGAATGTTTGACTCTGTTATGGAAGGCCTTCAAATTATATGATCAATTTGTTAGAATCAAAGGATGAGACAATGTTAGTGTATTAGTGGAGAATTACATAAATAAATCAACCTCTGGTTCACATGTGGAGCTTTGAATTTACTTCCCAACCCTTAGGCAGTCCTTAATTAATTCTATGTTTAACGTTACCTACACACGTAGGTTTTTACAAAAACTAATAAAATAAAAGACAAACAAAAATGTCATATCCAGAAATTTTCAGGTTGAGGTGGGGATTCATTGAGCAGTCAGTTATGGAACTGATGAAAGACTTGCAAAAGAAAGTGACATGAAAGTCAAGAATTTAAAACAAACAAAAGTGTGAAATCTGTACTAATGCATTAAAATTTGTAAAAGATAATAGCAAATATTTTGTTTATTTTTTCCTTTCTCCTTCCTAGCTTTCAAGGTCTTAGGTTGCCATTAAACATGGATTTAATTTAGGACGGCCTTATTTTACAAACAGGGTTAATGGTAATAAGATACCCTAGTAAACATACAGTTTTTAAGCTTACTTAAGGATATCCTGGTTCAATATGGGACTTCTGAGTTATTTGTTTCTCATCAACAAAAATCTGTTATAACACTGAAAAAGTCTTTCCTTCAGCCAACAGGACTCAAAAATTTTATCCAACTAAGTAACTATGCTAGACATTTACATTATGTTAAAATGAATGTACATTTATATACAAGTTTCTACTACTCCATAAGGATCATGACAAAAAAAGAAAATGTAAAACAATGAATGGATTCTACAAAAATCTCGGGCAATGAATAGCTTCAGGAGTTAAAACGACTGATTGAATTACTAATGTTCAATGCCCAGTGAACAATCTTTTAGCTATATCCAGGACTAAATTATGAAAAAAATACAATGAATAGCTTCAGAAGTTAAAACGACTGATTGAATTACTACTAATGTTCAATGCCCAGTGGACAATCTTTTAGCTATATCCAGGACTAAATTATGAAAAAAATACAATGTATGATTCAGACAAAAGAAATATAAATTTTTAAGTTTGGTTGTAAAATTACATCAAAAGGATAATCACGAAAGTAGGGTCAAGAACAAAAGTGTTAGATTTCATTTCAAAGCAGTGGAAATCATGTTGAAATAAAAACATGTCTGTTATTGCAATTACTATTTGCCTTCGCAACTTTCAAAATCAAATTTTGAACTAAACTTTTTAAAACTGTATATTGCCCTAAGATTTCAATCAAACATTTTAATTCTAAATAAATTATTTTTATAGTATTTTATTTCCAACAGAATTTTGCTTTTTTTTTATCTTATGAGAAATACACTGAAATAGAAACATTTCACATCATTATATATCAATCAAATGCAATAATTTTTTGTAGGCCAAGAAAAACCTCATTCTGCAGTCAGAAGAATTTTCACCTGTAAATAATTTCTGGATTTGTAAACACCACCAAAACATTTCATGCTCATTAAATTACATAAATATCTATTTTACCTTTCTTTCGCCTGCCTCTGCCCTGTTCTGTGCCGATTTTAGACTGGATTCTAGATTTACTGTGGATTGTTGTACTAAGGAATTTTCTGCATACTTGTTGTTGTATCTCTGACAAAAATAAAATTATAAATTAAAATCATGCAGAACAAATTTCAAAGTTCTACAAAAAATTTTCAAACAAAATCATCAGGGAGATTGGCATTCTACCTTTTTATTACTCAAAATATTGATGAAGTTGCTTTTCATGTTACAAAAAAACCACATAACTGCAAAAACATGTATCTATTTCTTGTTTGTTTTTCTCAGACATATCGAAAACTGCCTGACAGAAGGGCAAATCAGGCCAAACTCGAGTTGGTCTGGCAAAAATTATAAGCCAACAGGACCAAATGAAAGGTAAAAAAATGGGTTTCCCATATGTGATGAAGCTGTAGAATCTGTAAATTCATGTTTGGTCTGGCATTTTTCCTTATTTGCCTGAACGAATGTCTTGCAAAGTCTCTGGAGTTGATTTCTCTGTTTTCTGTCTATGTTTTTTTTGTTTTTTTCACTGTTGGGGAGTGGGTACAATAAAAAGAAAAAGGACAGTGAGATATCCTAAATAAAGATGCTATCTGGTTTGAGATCTAAATGGCCTAACATTTCAACCACTGTAAAAGCTATTGTACAAAGAAATATCAAAGTGTCTAACATCCATATCTTTGAAAATAATACTGTTCTGAAGAGAAGCTTTCATGTTAATCAAAATTATCGATTTGTTCTGTTTTCAAACACACTTATGCCTTTACTAACAAAAGAATTATCTGACAATATGTGGAAATTCATAATGATTAGAAATTTACAAAAAGGGTACACAGTACGGTAAAATAAATAGACTAAAGTAGTACAACGACTTCACATTAACTCAATAAAGGACTGAAAAAATTCTTTCTATTTTCAAAAGAATCTTGTTTTCAAATGGACTAGTTTTAAGTTCATGTCATTATACAGTCAAAACTTCAATGCCTTGAATACCCAAAGGACCGTTGAAAACAGTTCTAGTCAACCAGGTGTTCGAGATATTGAGGTGGAACTATGTTTAGACTTGAACAAAGCGACCACAAAAAAGGGTTTGAGGCATCCATGGTGTTCAAGTTATTGCAGTTCTAGCCATATAAGATCTACTGTATTAACCCAAAAGAAAAACTACATACCCTCTCTAGTTCATCCTCAAGATTTCTTTTCGTCATTTCTAATGTAGCATTTTTCTCCATTAGACTTCGTACTTGACTCCATACCTGTATAAAATATAAACAGAAATGGTAGTATGAAAAACATTTTAAAACTTTTCATTTAATGTCAATGTTTTAATTTCACTTTCTAATGAAAAAATTATGAAAATCTACAAAATAAATTTAACATTACATTTCATATTTTTATTTCTTTAACTTACTCTAATAATCTATTTTTTTTTTCTTTTAAAATCACCTTAAAAGGAAATAGTAACTACATATCATTTTTAGAATGACAGCGAGAGGGGATCAGATTCCAATAATTAATATAATATAACCCAAAAGGGAATCAATGTGGAATATATTATTGACTGTGGTATGTGTTTAGTATCATACCAATAAAAGAGGCTAAATGAGTTCATATAATTGTACAAAAAAATGATTAACAACTAGGTGAAAAAAAAACACATTTTTTTTTAATATAAATAACTTCAAATATTCTGATATGTCCAAGTGTGACCTCTTAGGTAATGTTTTGAGTCATATTTAACTTAAAACTATAACTGACAACACACAAAGTGGAGTGAAATTTACATGCTTATCAATTTCAATCATGCATATGTGTCGTAACATGCATATTTAGGTGCTATGCTTAATATGTCGTCAACTTTCACTATTTATTGGGAGGGGGTTAAGGTAAAACCCCATTGAGACTACTTTTTAGAAGATAAATCATAATTTAAAAAAAAATCTAACCAATAGAACCTTTATAGGCTTATTTTATCAAAACTCTAACATGACAAAATTGTTCTTATGGATAATCTTAGTATCTTTGTATCAGTGTTTTAAATTTCAGAAAAATTTACAAAGTTAAAATACAGGATTAAAAAAGAACAGAAGAGTTTAAGTTAGTTTGAAGCTCTTGAGTTTTGCTTGCAAGTTACAAGCATAAAATAATAAAAATCCCATATACCACATATTAATTTTCATATTAATTCTAGTTTAGACATTTGTAATGGATATTAACCAACAAGCAAAATTTCCAGAATCCCTTGACATCATTTAAAGCTGCAGTATTTTCTTGAACTAGTTAATGTAAGGTAAGAAGAATGGTAAAAACTATCCCTACTAGCAAATAGCAAAAACGTTGCTTAGCTAGCTGGCAAAAAACATACATGTAAAAAAGGTATATTAAATAAGACATAATAAGATGTTACAATTCATTCATTTTTTCGAAAGGTAAAATATAATAAAAATCAGAAAAAAATGCCGTGAACCAAAACAAAAAACAAAAAAAAAACAAGGAAACAAACATAGTCAATGAACAACACAGTCTACCGATTTCTACTAGCACACAACAAAATATGCTTAGTATTAAGGGGAAATAACCCAGATTGGAAGCAGCCGTTAAGCTGGCACTGAAGATCATTTCACAGTCACATAATCTGAATCAAAATAAATTAGGCCAGTGACAATTTACACTTAACATTTGCTGTTATTCTTTCAGTACTAGTACTTTTGTGAAAAACTGAATTCACACAGTTGGGGACCAAAATCTGTCTGAAACCGAACAGACTCTTGAAACATGAAAATTATCACTATTTTCTGGAATAACTTTGTTGAAAATGTTGTGGTTTAACGACGTGATGAATGTTGCATTTTGCACTACATAAAAAACTTTTTTATACTTAATATTTAAATGATGAAGACCCTCCTCTTTAATTTTGATGTTGTGCTGTGCTATTCAATCTGTCACAATCAGGGTTGGAAATTTTAGGAAACATGCATGCCCTGTTTTTTTTTGTTGTTTTTGATTTGTTTCAGACATATTTTATTTTATATTTTGATAGCATCTAAACTGTTCAATAAATTTTCCACTTTAGATAGTAATTTTTTAGTTGGGGTACTTTCGTAAATGAATGGTTCAGTGCTCAAAGGATAGACCAAATATTCTTTGTTTTATAAAAGAAAATGGTGAGGAATTAAATTAAGGTCTCTAAAAAATATGCTTGAAAGACAAATTTCTTCTATCTTCAGATTATGTGATTATGAAATGCACACTAGACCAGGTCTACACCCATTCTACAACAACTCTATATAAATATTTACATCTCTAGCAGCTTGTATCTGAAATATATCAGTATTTCAGCTCTTTTAAAAATAGTTCACAAGAAATACACCCTTAATTCCCTTTTGGAAATGCATGTGTCTTTTTTTATAACTTCATTTCAGAAAGCATATCAATTTTTGCTACTTTGTGGTCAGGCGAGAGAACTTATGTTAGCATATAAATGGATAATCAAATCCTTATGAGTTGTTTTCATAATTTGACTTCCATTAAACCATGAAATTAGTATTTTTTAAATTGTTTCCAAGGCAGAATTAGGAAAATAAGACACTGCTAAAATTTGAATGTATGCATGCTTTTTTCCCACAGAAGAAACTACCCGTGGATCCCTGAATTCTTTTCACTGTATTGAATAATTGAAATAATTCTTATTATGTTCAAAGAAGATTCCCTCTCCCAAGTTTTGACAACATGCTCAAAATATTTGTAAATTATCAACACACATGTATGAAATCTACCCATGAATGGGAAAAAAAAGTTTGATAGTCTCTTCTTGATTGGGAAATAAAGAAACCAACAAGTCTGATAGTCTCCCCTTGAATGGAAAATGGAGATATTAAGTTTGATAGTCTCCCCTCAATGGAAAATGGAATTATCCATCAAGTTTCATAACCTCTTAATGAATAGAAAGTGGGGATTCCATTTAATTTATAGTCTCCCTTGAATGGGAAATGAAGGAAGCAACAAGTTTGATAGTCTCCCCTTAAATGGAAAATGGCAATACCATTAAACTTGATAGTCTCCCCTTGAATGGAAATATCACCATTAATGGTGCTAGAGATGATATACAATGTAAACATATAAAACAATTATAAATAAATGTGAAACAACAATATATAGCAAAATAATACAAAAATAAAAAGATATATTTATACATACATCTTCTGTCTAGAGAGGTGAAAAATAACAGAAAATAGCTTTATATAGCTATATACATATATCTTCTATGTAAAGAGATATAAATAAACAGAAAATAGCTTTACGTAGAACTGGCATTGTCATAAATGCTTAACCATTACAACTATTAAATATAAGTAATAAAGCCTGCCTTAATATTTATCATTCTAGTACTTCCAAACCATCATGGGACCAGTTAAATGTATGGGGTATAAAAATTTACGAATATCAAGTGAAAATTTTCCCCATACCTTAGGTTGGAAAAAACTTGCTAAATTTGAGTCAATATAAACCTGGCCTTTTATATTAATGAATAGTCCAATTAAATACCCCTGTATCAGGACCAAACTGTCAAATCTGGCTTTTTTTATTCATTTTCAAAATTTCAAAATGCCCTTATTATCTTTTCAACTGTCCAAAGAGCAAAATACTTGAATCTAGAATGTTTTTTATTCTGCGATTCTAAGAGAAAAATTTTACACAATGTTTTCAATTCAAAATTTAATGTAAAACACAAGCTACAGAATTTTGAATGATCCAGAGTTTAAATAACATAATGTTAAATGTGAAAATTTTTTGTTCATACATCCTCAACTGAATATGAACAATCCTTCTTGGTTGTCCACACAGCAAGAACTCCCCTACCAATTCGGGCTAACGCTTATTGTTGAAGGCTAAATCTAGATCTGACAGCTTTATATTCAAATTTAACTTCATTTCGTTAGTTTTAATAATCATATCTGTCCAAAGAATAGTAACTATTTAAAAGGAGCATTGCAGGAATAATGCAAATAAGACTTTGCGGAGAAGAATTGCAAAAGTAAAATGATAATTATGTTGACCACATTTTTTACAAGCTTACCTTTGTAATTTCTTGGTCTAGTGCTGTGTTTCTATTCTCCAGATCAGTACGAATTTTAACCTCTGTCTGTAACTGAGATTCCAATCTTTCTCCAGCGTTCTTAGCTCTGTTTACATCCTGATCTCTACTCGACAATTCCTGTAAAGCAATAGTAAAGATAAATCTACAGATTCAGCTGGTGTACTATTGACTGAAGTTGAGTTGTTTGCTGTAGAAATTATAAGAAATTAGTTGAAACAAATGTATTACAGGGAATAGTCAGAACCACAGATATCCACACAAATATGCAGATCAATTAAATCTCAGTGAAATTCACTCCAAAAATATTTCCCACTAAGCTGACTGTGTATTACATTTGATGAAATTAACAAATCTGCTTCGGATCATTAAACATAGGTAATTAATGATTAGAAAATTTGCTTCATTATGGCATATTGTCACAGCAATCCAAATTTGCCTGGATGTTGACCTACCATATGCAAGGTTAAATGAGCTTACCATGTACAGTGATTAACATCTGAAATCGTCAATATACTTGAATGTAAGTCAATTAAGCAGAAAATATAAGTCCAAGAGACCTAAATGCCAGGATACAAACCTGCCATCAGAGATGATCCTACAATTTACACTGACTGAGGTATGAACTTCAATATAAATTTGAATGGAATCCAATCAAGCAGAAAATATAGGTCAAAGAGACCTAATTTTCTTGAAGGCTGCCAAATATGCACCTGCAAGCAAAGTTTGATGACCCTACCATAAGTAGTTACAAAGATAAACACCCAAATGTAGACATGGATGTAGACGTAGACATAGAAATGGACGTGGACACTGGGGGTACTCCCATAGTTGTTGAGGCAAACTAAAAATGCAAAGTGAAAAGTGCTAGCTTTCAAGTTGTGAGAAAAAATTTTAAACCTAAGCAAAGCCACTGATTGATCTTTGAACCGATACTGTTAACACAGAAAAGGTTGTGATATTTTCAATATTACAGAAAAAGATGTTTTATAATTATACCTGGAATTTGGAATTCATTGCTTTCTGTTTGTAATCGAAGACTCTCTAGAAGTCAAAATGGTTTCAGTTTATAAATTTTGTGAAGGCCAATGGAGTGTCTTCCATATTGTTAGTGACCTTGACCTTGGTAATGATCATGAAGTTTCAGGAGTTATTAATTATATTACATATATTACATGTATATCTTCAACAATAACCTCTAACTTTGATTATGATTGACTTTTGGATCAAACATCTACAAAAGTTCTTCAGTTTCATGTACAACTTTGTCAATTACAAGAAGGTAAATGTAGCATAGCCGCCCCAATACATGTATATACTTATACTACTTACATTTTCGTAAAATATATACTTACACTAGTTTTCTCCCTCACTTGATTTCTTAGTTCTTTGTTTTCTTTGTTAGCTAAGTCAACCCTTTCCTGGAAGTTGTCAATTTCTTTCTTATGGTATTGTTTCACCTCAGACAACTCAGATTCCAACCTTGCTATGGTACTCTCAGATTTTGCCTACAATGTTAATATAGAATTAGCTTAAGGATATTTGTCCTAATCTAGAACTTGTGTCACTGAAATTTATATTGAAAGTACATGTATGATGCAAAACACAATTGCTATGACAACAAGATAAAAGATAAGCTATCCTTTACAGAGGGACTTCGTTGCAGTTAAACCATTCATCTGTTATGAAATTGATAAAACTTTTGTGGTTGAAGGCAAAATTAAACGCGAAAAGGCATTTATTGTTAAAATACATGTAGATGACACCTTATAATGCTAAAAATAGAAATGTTCTGAGAGGAGCTAACAGATAACAGACGGAAAAATTGATTATTAAAGGGGAAGTTCAGTCAAAAATCAAAATTTGATATTCTGTTATTTACATGTCAAACATCGATGATACATCGACAAAAAATTATATCTTTATCTATAAAGTCAATAAACGAACTTAGAAATGTCAAGAAATTACTACTGGGGGTCTGCCATGTATACATAGGTGGCGACACAATCGATATCACAACATCTAATTACCGCTGTACATGTATACTGCGGAAAAGTGACACGTACAATTATCATAAAAATAACATTGTGTTACCATGTGGAATTTATAATTACACTTTCGAATTACAGTTTCGTTGTACTGGTCAGGTTTTCTGATTTTTCAAAAATCACCTACCTGTATGATAATTTAAAATCAACGAAATATTTTGCTTATTTTTTAGCATCTGAATAGGCGATCGTTTTATTATTTTCGTTCTCATATTAATAAGGACATAAAAATACTGAAAATAATCTCTTGATATCTGCTTTTAGTTTTTTTTTCTCTATTTTCATCATTTTTATGAAATTAATCTAAGATTCAAAGAATTCTTTCCAAAACAAAAAAGAATAAATAAATCGTGCAAGCAGAATAATATTTATACTATTGTATTTCTAAACCATCTCTGTTACCGTAATTTCCGAGAGATGTGAATATGTATATATATTTTTTAATTTGTGTGACTACCTGCATGAGGTGATTGTATATTGTAACAGTCGTAAAACATTCTGTCTGTGTATATTTCACTGTCGTCTCAATATACGCACTGTCACTCTCCCCGGGGCAGAGCTGTCGGCTTACACAAATTACAAAATTACGCCTTACTATACATGTATTTTATCAGTTTGGGGTGATCAAATAGGTATGAAAATAAAATATAAAGAATTCCCCACTTGAAGTTTTTATCCGGCTACAATTTCAAAATCAAATTCAAGATTTCATCTCAGTAACTATACAGAATAAAGAGGATATTAAGAAAATATACAAGGAACAAACTGACACATTTTGTTCAACAAAACAAGGAATTTATCCCACTTTCTTGGATCTACTGTCCATTGAAGCTAAAATTTAATCTACATTTAACTAGTCCCAGATTGAAATTGTGTTTATTGATAATAAAGATTATGTATTCGGGTTAATAAATTGACATTTTTTATTCCATTTATGTTAAAAATCCTGTTTCTTGACTATGTGTCAGTCTTATCAGAAGCAGAGACATATAAAACCATTTTATATGTCTCTGTCAGAAGTAAGGGGAACTTGTGTAAGCAAGTCCTAGTGCATACCTTCCATTTTATTATGCTGGTGATATACTAGTGTACTTTATTCCGTAACATACTCGCGGCTTCAATAATGTATTCCGGAAAGATTATTTGTCGTGAAATAAATACACTGTTACACTCTTGCCTTATAGGTTTGAAACAAGATAGTAAAAAATTCTTGATGTATTGTTGATGCATGTGAAAGCGGATAGAACATAAAATATGATACTGCAAGATATCTTATTGTATCAATGGATGTCGGATCTCAAGCTTACAGCCGAGACATGAGCGCAAAGGTTTTTAAGTACAAAAGCTGATATTTCTTTAAAGTTGTAGTTGATTGTTCGGAAATCGGCAAAATTTTCGCATTTTTTTCTGTGAAATACATAATTATACAGTATAAATGCATATTAAATTAACGTTGTTAAATTTAAATTGGTTTGGTTTTACTTTTCAAAAACACCCTTTTTAGACTATAATGCAAACAAAGCACCGTTTTATGATAACACCTTTTGCTTCTATAACTTGTAAATATCTTAAGTCACGTGCGGATTACCTTAAATACGTGTACAGGCAATTTTTTTTTTGTGCCACACCTAGTGGGGTGGGGTAAAGTTTTGGTGGGAATAAACAAACCACAATAAACATCGTTACCAGGTGACTAAGGGTTATGTTGTACATGAAGTGTACTGTACAAAAGTTCAGCGATTGAAAAAAAAATTAACTGAAAAAAAATGTTAAAAAAATAAAAAAGACAAGTGTGTAGCAAATATGTCTCTAAATTTTTTTTGAAGATTTCTTGGTTTGTTATTTGTTTACTTATTACTTGTGGTAAACGTTTTTTTCTATGACTGAAGAATTTTTCCTTTTCATACACGTTTTGATCCTACATAGCAGTTAGTGGAAATATGAGGACACGTGCATGCCTAAGTGCATAAGGAGCCTAGCACATGTGTCTCATCAGAATACGTGTTGAGTCGGGACAATATGAAGAAGTTCCATATTAGTAAAAGAGCACAAGACACATAATCCAAATCACGCACATCAGCATAATAAATAAATAAATTCTTTATTGCGAAATTACACCCCTAAGGGTCAAAGCAATACAATACAACACAAAACATATAATACAGCATACAATGATCAATAAGTAAAAGATAGACGACTCTCTGACCGGCGTGGACCCTATATCAATGCAGCAGATTGCTTCAGAAAGGTACATACTACCGGTAAAAGGGCTGAGTTTGGATTAAGAATGAAATTTATTTTTTGAAACTGGTTGAAATTTTTAAAATTTGGGAAGTTTTGGTGTATAAGTTCAAAAAAATTTGTCCTATTTTGTTCATAATTTTACAATTTAAAAGGAAATGGTTTTCATCTTCAATAACTTTACATGTCTTACAAAGTCTCTGTTGACGGGGAATATTTTTATAACGCCCAGTTACTATTTGTAGATTATGGTCGCTTAAACGAAATTTTGTTAATATTTGTCTACTTTTAAAACATGGCAATTCAGATAAATATTTTTCTAGCCCAATATTTAGTTTAAGTTTACTATATAAGAATAATTTTGATTCATCAGTAAACGTAGATAGTTTTTCTTTCAGTTTATTTACATATTGTTCTGTAACAGTCTTTTTTAACAGACTTTTTATTGGATATTTTATTTTTTCAAACGATTTGTTTATATTTGAATAGTTATCAATATTTAAATTAAATTCTTTAAATATGTTATTAACACAAGTATACCAAGAGTAAATACCTTCTTCATGTAGGCTTTTATTAACTTTTAGTGCTTCTGTGACAAGGGGATTTATATTTTTTGTATATAAAAAACTCTGTTTTTTTAACCTCGCTGACTAGGACAGTATCTTTTGTATGAAAAAAAAAAAGGATCTTCAGATTTTTAACTTTCAAACAGAAAAAAAGAACAAACATTGAGACCTCTATGCTTGTTGTCGAACATTGAAGCTTCTTGGGTAAAGCAAAGGCCAACCGCCTCCTTGTCGGGAACGACAAACTCGCACCGTACAGCAAGCCTTGTGTATTTAGCCATTTAGTATTTTTGTTTTATTTTGAAGTCTGCTATATTTGAGCATATTCACTGGTTTGAATCGGTCAATAGTAAAAAAATGTATTATGAGTTCAATATCCAAAGTTGTAATGTTGTCGAGATAAATGGACTAAACTTGTACACTCTCGGACATCAACACATAATGAATATTATCATAATTC
>MJUU01034813.1:40167-59281 GCA_002080025.1 Modiolus philippinarum
AACCATTCAAAAAAGAATGAAGCAGATTAGCAACTGTCTCTTGAACAACTGAGTGATGAACTACCCATTTACTAAAGAGGATAAGTAAAAGAAAATTTATGTCATGTAAATCTAACCTAAATGCAGGAGCACCTCCAATCATATGCTTTTGGGTGAAAGAAACATAAAATTGATATGGAGCTAAAATCATATATTTTTTTTATATAAAATATACATTGTAGATCTTGAAATATCAATGGCGTTTTAATGATTAATACTGATTTATTGCCACTGTTGAATAAGTGTATAGGTAAATCAAATACAAAAGTCTTGAAAATTCAGTTACGGATACGCGCAAACAAGTCTCCCTGTCATGACCTGAAGTCTCCCTATTTCTACCCTCAGGGAGACTTCAAGTCTCCCTGTTCTTTTGAAGTGTGGATATTTGTCCTAATCTAGAACTTGTGTCACTGAAATTTATATTGAAAGTACATGTATGATGCAAAACACAATTGCTATGACAACAAGATAAAAGATAAGCTATCCTTTACAGAGGGACTTCGTTGCATCTGTTATGAAATTGATAAAACTTTTGTGGTTGAAGGCAAAATTAAACGCGAAAAGGCATTTATTGTTAAAATACATGTAGATGACACCTTTTAATGCTAAAAATAGAAATGTTCTGAGAGGAGCTAACAGATAACAGACGGAAAATTTGATTATTATATTGCTCCTATTATGATCAAGACACTCATAACTCATATTTAAATCTCATGCATTATTCTACTGATGAAAACTATCGAAAAATGCATTGCATATTGATATTCCCAAATTAATACAACTAAACTGAAGGTTAAATACATACAGCATTGCCTATAGCATCAGCCTCTAGCTTCATTACATATGTCTGTTTCTTTTGAAGGTCATCACGGAGTTGTCTAACTTGTTGTGTAGCTTCTTCTAAATCTTTCTCCATTTGATTCAGATGACGATGATTTTGATAGTTTTTATCTAAAATGGAAAGATTATCTTGTGGTTAAGATTTTTAGTTACTTATACCTCCAATTCTCAGGTACTCATTATTGCAGAAGGTTGCCACTATTCTTCTTGCAATGTAATTATGATGTTATAACTTGCCTCATTTGATTTAGGGGGTCATGAAGTGGGTCCCCTTTCATGTAATCACTTTTTAATTCGCTAAAATTGTAAAATTATATACATGTATCACACTTAGATGGTGTTTTGAGATTCATATACATCTATATAATCTTTGAATCACATATAAGGCCTAATTTTTGATGTCATTTTCAGGAGTGATACTTTCAGAAAAGACATTTGCATGAATAAAACTTAAATCTCTTTAGGACCCTGATTTAGTGCACATGCATGCAATATGACACAAAACATATAATGAGATGCCTTTCACAAAATGCTTTTGCTAGAAAAAACACATGGTGATAAATTTTGAAATTATTTTGTTTGTATAAATCTAATTGTGGGTCGATTGTATTGCATAATTATATTGTTGTACTGACAATCAGCTTCTAAACAACGCAATTACCTGATCTTACAATATTTCACCCAGAATGCATTAATTTCTGGCACTGTGAGTTATATTTAACAGTAATGCAAGCTCATCTTGTGTACCAGTATGCTCAAGATTTCCCATCCCCATAAAGACCAGACTTGGCAAAGTAAAATAAAAGAAAATGTGTCCATGGGACACAGATGCCCCCGCCATACAGATATTTCAGCAAACAGGAAGCAGATGAGCGACAGACTTGGAAGGGGAGACACAATACAACTTATCATACAAAAGCTTCAGACCAAATATCAAATCATTCCTGCATACACAAGCTGAGAAATCTTTGACGAAATTTTCAATATATGGCTATAATGGGAAAAATCAAAGTTTTCGTCAAACAGGAAGCAGATGAGTGACTGACTTGAAAAGGGGAGACATGGTACAACTCATCATACCAAAACTTCAGACTAAATATCAAATCATTCCTGCATTCACAAGCTGAGAAATCTTTGACGAAAATTTCGGATGTACGTACAGACGTACGGACGGATGTACGGACAGACAAGGGTAAAACTTAATTCCCCAGTCTCCTAACGATGGGGGCATAAAAAAAGCAGAAATGGACTGCACAGGAAATAAACCTACAGTATATTAATGAATCATTGCAGTAAAATGTAAAATTCAACTTTCCAATTTGACAATGCTCAAACTTCACATACACTTGACCAATCTAAAACATTAAGAAGGAAAACAGTACCATAATGAACCAATCCGCTACATGATAATACCTGTATTTCTTTGTCTTTCTCTTTTATATTGCTCTTCTGAATGTTTTACTTGGTTTAATGTATCTGAAAGCTGAAATCAGAAAACAATTACATCAACAATATAGTATATTGGCTTGTCCTCGTCTTCTTATAAAATTTGAATTTCTTGATATTCAGGCTATTGGATGGGGTTTGTTTCCATTAATTTATTCACTTTTTTAGTTTTTTGGGGCCATTTATGGCTTGCTATATGGTGTGAGAGTCCTCACCGTGTGGCACATCAAAAAACAAAATTGACAAAGATTTGGGTTATCTTTTATCATATCATTACTTGTCTTTGCAGAAATATACATGCCTTTGCAAGAATCTTTGGTTATCTTTATCAAATAATAACTTATTTTGCATTAATATAAATGCAAAGAATGTTCACTTGTTGTTCAAAAAATAATACCCATCTGTATTTAGTATGCCAATAGACCATATCCGAGTTCAGGTATTTAGATTCACCAGTTGTTGTTTGTCCCCTATATAACAAACATGTACGCTCCTTACGACCAAGAATTAACTTCAAAAACATAATTGGGTGATGTTTTAGGCTTTAAGATATGTTTTCTGTCCTGTGAAGTGTTGACAAGTGGTTTGGAAAATCCTAATAACGAAGCTTGGATATGGTATATTAATTTACATAGTTATTTCCCTTAGATGCTGGGTCGTCCTCAAATTCTTAGAAATTTGTGTATTGGTACAAAGTGTCAATTATACAGCAATTTTACTCACCAATAAGACAGGACGATACTTTTTATCTTTGTCTAATGAAAATAACAAAATTCCTAGTCCAATTATTGTAGGTTTCCATGACAACTCACCTTTGCAGCAAGTTCCCTATTATCAATCTCTAACTGTTTTGTTAACTCCTCTAGTGAATGAATTCTATCCATATGCCGTTGTCTTTCTTCACCACTGTATTTTGCCGAAATTCTTAAATGTTCTAATTCTCTCAATGCGGAAGAAAGCTCACGACGTACCGATTCCAGTTCACTTTGAGTTTTTTCATGAGTATGTAATGTTTCTTTTAGAGATCTATTTTCACGTTCTAACACAAGTTTATCTTTCGTGGTTTGATCAAGTTTTGTATTTGTCTCTGTCAATCTTGTTTTCATAGATTCAATTTGTCTCTCAAGATTCTAAAAATAAACATAAAGGTTTAATATGAATTAATAACTAGAAGGGTCACCCCAAACTTAATTTATCAAAATTCTATGTCAAAAAGGGGCATATCTCCAACAAATTGGCCAATCAATTCCGTCAGACAATATGCACAACTAAGCATGATGGTCAATAATCCTATACAATTTGGTCAAAATCCGATGGAAAATGTAGGAGAATGGGTGTCCACAAACTTTGTGACGCATGTACGGACAGACTGACGACAAACGAAAAAGACAAAAAACAAAAACAAAACAATATGTCTCCCCCTCTCAAGAGGGAGACATAATAAAACCATATGGCAAAGATTTACCAATGTCCAAGTCTCATAATCCATTTGACGTGTACTTCCATTAGAAGTAAAATTTAGACAGGGTAAACATCTCCTGCTATGCATGCATCATGTGAAAATTGTAGCTTACAATGAAGGGATATGGAGTAAATGTACACAAGACAGTCTCTACACATACATGGTAAATGAAAGCAATGGACCAACACTTTTTTCGTTGTTCTTCATCTTGAAGTCACCATGAGGTCTTCAACAATGCAAGATTGTAAATTGTACTGCTTAACCAATGTGTGATGGCAAAGCAAGCATGGAAAATAGTACTGGCACATAACATGTTTTTAAGTTTCAAAAATGTATATCATTTACAGGTCCTATACTGATCCCAACAAGTAAATTAAGTCATCTACGTAAGTTATATGTTATCTATTCAATAATTTTTACATAAACAATTTAAATATGAACTTTTTGACTTTGTCACTTGATATTTTCATCACAACATTCCCTCACAGGGGTATAAAATTGATGATGACACTTGCAACTTTGTTTTAATAACTTACGTCAATTTTCTGGGTTTCTATTCTAACATTAGCACCAGACATTTCTGTCTGTGGTTGGGTATGAACACTATGGTGTTTTTCTGCCGATAAATGCTCTTCCAGTTGGACTTTAGCTGCCTTAGTTTCTTGTATTTCCTACAATAACAATGACAGTATACAACAGTAGTAATGTAAAGGTTCTAATACAAGTTAATATGGAAGATTTAAAATTTCATCTATGAGTGTAAGAAACTTAAAAACCGTTAGTCATAATTTTAAATATTTCTAAGGTTTGATATCAGCCAAAGATTCCCCTTAAAAGCTCTGAGGCTTATTTCCAACTAGCTCCTGACTTCTGTTCAGTGAATTCAACCATTAATCAGGCAGGCTGAAGAAAAGAGGGGATGATTAATTTATTAAAATTGAGACAGTCATTGGGTTTCAGAGATTTGTTTATTTTTCTGATTTTCATATTCAAACATAAGATGACATTTTACTAGTGATTTAAATTGATCCAAATTGTTGACTGATTTAACATGTATTGGTAAACTATTCCAATCCTTAATGTCACTGTAGACAAAAGTGGTACAATCAACTCTTTTTATTTTGGGAAAAAAATAATTATTGCTAGATTTTGTATTATATGTGTGATGTTTGCTATTTTGTCTCTCATATAACCATGACATGTGTTGTTATATATTTTATAGTATGATTTGATTGTATCTGTTTAAATCTATTTTCAACATTCAGGAGCCCAAGGCTGGATAAAATTCTGACTGTCGTATACTAGATTTTGGTCCCACATTTTCAACAAATCTAACGGATTTATTTTGTGATAAATGAGGTTTCTTTTTTAAAGGTTCAGATACACAAGGAAACCAAGAAAAGCAACATTAATCAAAATTGCACTGTATGAGAGCAGATACTAATGTCCTTTGGGTGTCTGATGAGAGACATAGTGCCTTCTTATACAAAAACTTTAGTCTTGGATTTACTTCCCTTATACTAGGGTAATTTCAGCTGACAAGTTTTGATCATAATCTATGACTAAATAGTTACCATTTTTACTTATTTGAAATATATCGTAATGCAGTAATTAATTTCCATTATCCTCTATACAAACCTTCTGGAAGTCATCTTTTAAGCATTTTAACTCCTGCTCATATTTCTGTTGAACTGATTTGAATTCACTTTCATGTTTTTCTTGAAGTGTCCGTGTTTCACTCTCGTGTTTTTCCTGAAGTGTACGCACTTCACTGTCATTCTCTTCCTGAATCGCTTGTAATTCATCCTGAGCTTGGAACAAATCTTCTTGTAGTTCCTTTACACGACTTTCTAAGGAGTTAACCTACAGCAAAAAAATATTAATATTAATTATAAGAATGTCAACTGGTCTTGCAAATATCAGCATTTAGATTATCACCCATCTCTACAGAAATTTAATAGCTTCCACCAGAACATCATCGACGGATATGAAGCGACAGTTTCACAAAATGAGAAGTAACATTTTCAGCTGGATTTCATGTCTTCCCCAGATTTTACTTTACCCTCTGCTGACTCACTGACAGTGCCATGGGTGCTGTACACCTGATGTCACTGCTTAGATTTTTAGTGACTATTTTAGTTTTGAGTGTCAAGTATGTAAGGTTTGAATTTTTTATCCCCCCGCTTAGCGAAAGCGGGGGGATTATGTATTACAGTCCGTCCGTATGTACGTACGTATGTGTGTAGTGTTCCCCGATAGCTCTGGAACTATAAGAGGTAGAAATTTGAAACTTGGCACCATACTAGCGTATGATCTGCACTTGCACGCTAGGGGATTCGGATTTTCTGTCAAACGCCCTAGGGGCAAATTATTGGCGAAAACGAATTTTCGTGATATCCAATAATCAGAGAAATCTCTAAGGTTATTTGGGCTAGAAAGTTGAAACCAGGGAATCGACTCACATATTATGCGGCAACTTCACAAAGGGCGTCAGAATTTTCATATTACCCCTCAGGGCATAGCCTCTAGGGGGTCCAAAAAATGAAAAAAAAAAAACGATTCAGCTAGAACTCCTCTTACACCTTAAGTTGCAGAAACCTGGTTTTAAGGGTATAAGTAACACTATAGTTGTCTGTGCCGAAGGTTTCAGAATTTTGAAATTTGCCCTCAGGGCGGAATAATGAGCGAAATTGTATTTCGAGTTATCCAGTAATATGTGAATTCTTCTGAAGTATTTATGTTTGGAAGCTGAAACTTTCTATATGAGTTCCATTATGTTTATCTAATTTGCTAATGATAGCAGACATTTGGTATGACCCCTGGGGGCATGCCCTTAAGGGACCAAAAAACTTAAAACAATAAGTACTCAGCATATGATTGGAACTTTATGTATAATTTTCATTTTGTGGTTTACATTTTCATGGGGAATTACTTGAATTGCTTGTGGAATCCAAGATTAGAATTTATAATTTTGGCTTCAGTGCCAAGTTTGGTAAATTTCCTGAAAATGTCAAAGACCATTAATTTTTGAAATTCTAACATGAAATCATATAATTAAGCAACTCTTTAATGTCATCAGCTAGTATGAACACTTAAATTCCAAAAATATGAATCTTATATTGGTAAATTTCCTGAAACTCTCAAAGACCCATTACTTTTTGTAATTTTACCTAGCAACCATATCTTTTTCGGGGCTTTAATTTACCAGCGATCATTTTCAATAATAAGATTGCAAAAAACTTTGTTTCTTATTTTGGTAAATTTCCTGAAAGTCTTAAGGACCTCTTACAGGCCTTCAAGTGGAGTTTGGCTAAAAATAGTGCAGATTTTCCTAAAAAATAGGGAATTATAGGGGAAATGTCACTGAAAATAGGGCATATATATGGTTATTTTTTACTCTTTTCATATTTTCTCTACCTGATATTTTTAAATACAAGCACACAAAAAGCCCAAAATGTATACATTCAGCATTTGCAACAATGTAGCAAGAAGCAAATGCAAAACAGGAAATTTTGTTTTATGTGATGTTCCATGCCAAGCGAAGCGAGGCTAAAAATTTTTTGTTCAAGGCATTTGTTATCGACAAAAATAAAGATGGAGTTCTATCCGAGCTGTAAAATTGAAATTATAGGGCTAATATAGGGAAAGTGCCCATTTTAAGCCAAAATATAGGGTTTATAGGGTACTGTTTAGATAGGGTTTTTATAGGAATTATAGGAAATATAGGGCCGCTTGAAGGCCTGCTCTTATTTTTGGGAATTCTACCTAGCAACCATATCTTTTTCAATTCCTAACAGTAATGATGATCATTTTTAATAGTCAAATTGCAAAAAACTTTAATTTTAAATTAAATTTTTATTGATGATTCCTATATATACATTTTCAAAACCAAACTTTAGTGTTGGTCCAAAAAAGATGAGCGGAGGAACTGCAATCTCTGATTGACCTTTTTTCATTGGTGATGCATCATATCTTTGATCCTCAGTCTTCTGGAGTTCTTATTTTTACCATGTCTATGGACTTTGATTTAATTAATCCATTTATACTTTTTTTTTGTTCCTTAGGTGTTCTCCTGCTGTTGTTTTAAAATTTTGATTTATGTACATTTTAGTTGTATCTGAACTGTAAAGACCTTAATTGTCAAAATTCAGAACCTTGGTTGCCTACCTAACCAAATGTATGTCTTCAAACTTGGTATTTTGTCTCCAAATCAGCTTATACTTGTCTCCAAATTACCTTTTGACATAATTAAACAATCAGGATATGAATTATAAGTTCATTTTTTACTTCTGTGATGTAGAAATTACAGGAACCTGTGCGAAATAAGAAGAAATAGTGACAAAAGTGTGAATAGGCCTATATACCTGATCTGAAAGAAATCTGGAAATTTATCTCATCAAGTTTTTGACTCACCTTATTGAGTAACTGTTGTTGCATATTTTCATGTTCAATTTTCTGATCTTCGTAAATTTCATCCAATTCTTGAATAGTCTTTTCTAATTTTGAACGTGCCTTCTGTTCACTTTCTAACTGAAATCGTGTATCTTCCAATTCTGTCCGTAAAGCTTCAACATCATCAAGTTCACGTTCTAATTCACTGATTTGTTTCTCACGGTCACTTAATTTTTTCTCCACACTTCCTTTGACGGCTAATTGATGTTCTAAATCTTTTACACAAACTTCTAAACGTTTTAATTCTAAAGCCTTCGTTTCGAATACACTATTAGTTTGTGAAGCTTCTGCTTGAAGTTTTTCTAAATTATAAACTTGATTTTGTAATTGTGTATTTTTAGTTTGAATTTCTGTATTTTTATTTTGATATTCTTCGTTTTTACTTTGAAGTTCTGTGACTTTGTTTTGAAGTTCTGAACACTTTTTGATATCCTGATCATGAGAAGATTTAGATTTATGTAACTCAGTCAATGAAAGTTGTAGTTTGGCCATTAAATCCTGAATATCCTTTTCTTGTCTGAAAAAAAAAACAACAACAAAAATGCTTAAAAATTGTAATCTTTGAGAGGAACAGTTTTATAACTAGGAAACTGACATATCTATAAATATAGGCAAATCTTAACCAAATTTGGCAATAGCAACCACAATCTACAAATAGCACCAGGTCGCTACAAAAATATCCCTCATTAACAAAGAATATGTACAAGTTGTAAAGTTGTGGAAGATGAGTGTCATTTTCTACTAAAATGTAAACTATTTGGACCAAAAAAAATTACATTTAAATTTAATTACTCTTTTCTGTAATTTTGTTATTACCCCCATTTTCAAACAATCATTTGAAATAAAAAAGTCAGGGCTATTCCATTTAAAATTCCTACTAGGGGTGGAACACCCTTTTTTTTTCTTTTGGTGGTGGGTAAATTTCTATAGTATTCAAATAGTGTAATTATATATTTAATTTTTTTTTTTTCTTGGTGGGGGGGTATAAAAATAAGTGGCGTTCCACCCCCTGGTGGGAATTTTTACTGGAATAGCCCTCACTTCTTTCTCAATCAAAACTCAACACTTTTTTTGTTCCTCTTAAAACAATCTGTAGCATAATTTAAGGGTCCATGCCAGTCAAAGAGTCACCATGTAACTTGTAAATAGCAATATTTATTATGTTGTACATGTTGTATGTATATGTATAAATGTATTTTGAATTACATGTTTTGCTTGACACTGAAGGAAGTAATTTGGCAGATAAGGTAACAAATCATATCAGATATAATAAATTTCATTGAAAAAATAAAGACCAAACACTCAACTATCATTAGTACAATAATTATACTTCATACTCATTAACATTGTGTCATTTTGCTTAGCAAAGAAAAATCATGTGTAGTTTTCAACTCAGCTTCCATTTGTCAATGAAACATATTTTTCTACCCAAGTATTCCCCATAGTCGAAATCCCAACAGACTTCTACTTATCATGATGTTAATTATTGCATTTTAGAATTTGTACTTCAAGGAGTTAGTTTTTAGGCATATTCTGCTGACAACAGTACTAAAGTACTGAAACATGTCGATCAATAAAGTATTACTGCATTCTGGTATTTTACATTTCATCAAATATACAATTTGTTTCATGTCTTGTTCATGTATTGTATACCCCCCTCCACCTTTTACAAATTTAAATCAATTATACTTACTTATGTTTCAGTTCTACATTTGTTCTTTCTAAATCCTCCTTAAAAAAGCAAATTAAAGCACAATTTTACGATTATTACGACAATGCAATGATCAAAATACTACTATATATACATTTTGTATCTTAGGAAATGTCAATTAATCATTCTGTATCATATTCCCACTATTTATTAATAGACAAATGAACTTTTAAACATGAAAGGGGAGAAGTTTTGTTTCCTATGTGGCAAAACTCAAATTTTTACATGTGAAATAAACATTCCAATTACACAAATACACATAAATATATATACATATAATTTGTTGAAAAAGAGATCCATATTTTTTTTTTTGCATGCAATTTGGACATAGAGCTCTTATTCCAGCATGCACACAAATAAGAGTTAAAATGGTCATTCAAATTGTAAATTTAGTTTTCATTTTCTCACAAAAATAATGTCAAGTATTTGTTTGTGTATAGTATTTTATTTGTGTCTTTATTCCAATTTTTATTTTAACTTTTTCCTTTTTTTGGTGGACGGTTGTTTGTTGTTGGAGGATAGATACCTCAACAGTTTTTCCCCCAAAATATGTACGTTTTTTTTATTTCAGGGGAAACCCCCTTTAATTTTGAATGTCTAAAGGTTGCTGCTATGTGTTGTTTAAAATATTTCAAGAAAACCAGGTTAATGAAATACAACATACAGTATTGGCTTGTAGTTCCTTTAGCTGTTCAGATTTCTGTTGTAATTCATCTTTACTGGTGGATAGTTCTTTTTGATATTTCTGTATCTGGTCACGCATGTGTCCTGTTATTATCTGTAAAAACAAATTAAAATGCAAGGAAACTTCACTCGCTCAAATTCTGATTGTTTCATAAATCATGAATAACAGATTTCAACTAACATTTTCTTTCTTGTTTGGTATCAACACTGAAAATCAGGCTTTGTTCTGTTATGTCGTATTGCATGGAAAATTCAAACACAAAAGAAATTTTTCGACCATGTGTTTATAAGCCATTTTCCATGGTACATAAGCTATGCCTACTGGGAAATTCTATTCAAACTCCCCATAATATGTGGGTACTTATTTGTTCCCTATCAGCTCTTTCATCAAATTGATTTTTTTTATTTCTATCTGCACAAAAGAAACAGTAAATGAGGAATGGCCACAGGAAGAAATCAAATTAACATTTTCTGTATTTTGTTGTATTGTTATTGCATGTATTCCAATATTTAAAATATCTAACATGACACATGATAGTGATTTTATTGAAAGTCACTACTTCCAGACACCACCCTCTAATCAAAGTCCCAAAAGGACTGGTGGATTAGTGTCTATGATGGCAATGATCAGTATCTAATCTATTGAAATTTTATGTACACTGTCCAATAGTGTCCATGTATGATATGAATAATTGCCTGTCTATGTCGTGCATAATTACTCATTTTTTACTACGGGTCTAATTATAATGATGATATCAAAACCAAGAAAGGTACAAAAACCATGTTTTGCTCGTCAAGAAAATTAACATGCCTTTCTGACAGTCAGCAAGTATTTAATGGTGGCCATCTTCATTTGATCACACAATCAATGGCAATCAAACCATTAGAGACAAATATCCAAAGAATTTTGATTTTATACCAGAAACCAGGGACTATATATAGTCCCTGCATAAACCTATTACATATTATGGGTTCCCTGCTGTACACTCAACATAGACTAAACAATGACAGCATCATCTTGATCAAGTACAGTTTGAAATTTAATTCTAAAGAAGAGACCTGAATGAAAGGTTTGTGAATGCTGACAAGACGCAAAAGCTGACAAGACATGAGCAGCAATACCCTGCTCTTTGTGGAGAGAATATTTCGTCAAAGAAACACACGAAAAGCTTGTTACATGTACATAGTAATTCCTCAGTAGTAGATGTCCAGCAGTGGATTTTGCTGAGTAAAGAAGTTGAAGACATGAAAACGATGATCTGTGCCAAGTTCTTTGTGCAACAATGCATCTCAATTCGCGCTATGATATACATTCTCATGCAATTGAAAAATGACTGTTATGCATTGTAAATACTCAAATGACATTATCTCAATTTTTGTTTGACCAAACTCTGATCAACGGCAATTATAAACACGCAACACCCCGGACTGAACATTGTTGGATGCCCCGGGGTTGGACAAACGGCAATCAACAGATCAACACCCCTGCCTGATCCTATTTCGAATTAAGTCAATTCCAACCCCAATCGTTGCAAAATATGTTTCGAAATATGCACCTTGACAACTGTTTCCAGGTAATACTTTGTATTTACCGATGTACGACTTCTTCAGTATTTTGTTTTGAGTCGGCCATTTACATGTAGACCTCAGAGAAGACACTACATGGCAATCGCAACAAGTATAATGGAACAGCCAACGTGGAACAGCCGTACTTTTCCATTCATTGATAATTAGAAATGTAAACAAACATTACGCCTTCCGTAGATTGTAAATAATGGACTGTTGTTCTCAACGGCTACTGAATTTGATTTTTTATTTCCAATGCGTTGTTCTTTTATGATTTATTTCAAAACAGCCACATCGTTTCATTGAGGGTTCAGGGAAGTACGTTTACGCCATTCATACAAAATCGGTCTTCCATATTCATACATCTACACACAAAATTTTATGAATGGGAAATTCATTCAGTGATTAATTAACGAATTTGGGCACCATTTAAGTGTGGAAAAGTTCGGGCAATCAAATTAATGTTCAATGAAAATAGACTATTGAGTGTCAGAGTTTTTTTATGAGATCAGAAAGATGTGTACGAGGTTTCCTGAAAAGGATTCTTTTAGCATGGGTATGATCACTAAATTCTGATTGCGTGAGGTTGGTCACAACGGGTCGTAACATAGGATAGAATTCTATCCTTTGGATAGACACTAATCCAAAAAAAGTCTCTGTAGCATGTTTTGTTCATTTGAATAGTTTCTGATATGTTAATTTAAATACGACAATAATCACGTTTTTTGCAATATTTTCTATTTTTCTGACATGGTTGGATGGAGGTTAGTTGTTACAGTTCTTACAACATCTATATGGAAAATAATGCTTGTTAAACCCACCCAACCCTGTCCATGTATTTTGATAATACATTTGGCAGAATTTATTGTATACAAAATAAAAGAAAATGTGTCAATGGGACATGGATGCCCCCGCCAGATATATACCTGCAAACAGGAAGTAGATGAGTTACAGACTTGAAAAGGGGAGACACAGTATAACTCATCATTTTTATGTACCAAAGCTTCAGACCAAATATCAATTCATTACTACATACACAAGCTGAGAAATCTTTGACAAAAAATTTTCAGACGTACGTACGTATGTAAGCACGGATGTATGGATATATGGATGGACAAGGATAAAACTTAATACCCCCATCGCCTAACGGCGGGGGCATAATAACCTGACATTACATACCTCTTGTTTAGCCTGTTCTTGACCTTCACTTTTCACTCGTTCCAACTCCTGATTTAGCACTTCCATCTGGTTCAGTAAATCTTTATTTTCCTTACTTAACTTTTCTGTATTTCCATCTAATTCTTGTTTTTTATTTTGTAATTCTTCAAGTTCCAAGGTCGCAGAATCTAACAGTTTCAAAGTCATAGAAAGTTCTTCTTGCTGTTCAGCGTATTTCATTTCTTTTGATTTTGATTTTTCAATTTCTCGTTTTAATGTATCCAGTTCGGATGATAACTCCAATTCACTTTTTGTCAGAGTCAATGTTTTATTAGAAAGTTCATCCTTCTCTGAACTCAGTTCATACAAGTCTTGTTTCACCTGTTCCAGTTCATCAGACAGATTTTTCTTTTCTTTGTTCAGAACTTCAATAACTTCCTATAAAAGTTTACCACACAATGATTAAACATAATAATTTGGAAAATATGCAACAAAATACATCATACCATAATAAATACAATTTATGTAATATAAAGGAGATTAATTTTGCTTCCTAAAATAATTCCTCTGAGAAAATTCTAAACTATAAAAAGAATTCTCCAAGAGCCTACTAAACACAAAATAAAATATTCTTAAGCAGGTTCTAGTCTAAATTTAACAAATCTAACCTTTAAATGCAAAACAAAAACTTTTAACAAATAAACTGTAAGACAAGTTGTGGGTACCTTTATGATGATGACGGGAAGTCAGGGGTAAAGCAATATGCCACAACCCTGAACCTAACTGTTTTGTGCCATTTAGTGCTTGCTATATGGTGTGAGGTTCCTCACTGTGTTAAAGACCATATGGTGATACCTAGATACTTTGGTTTGGGTAGTTTTAACCTGGAGATAAGATGTTGCTTCTTGACATTTACCCAATTTCCTTTATTTTTCATATTAAATTTTACCAAATAGATTAAAAGTTTTTATAAACAGACTAATTTTCTCAATAGTGACACATTTAAAGTTTTACTCCTAAGCCATTAAATTTTAGCAATTTGTAGGTTTTCACTTTGTTTTGCCTGCTTTTTGCATATTTGATTAAAACTAGAGCATGTCCAAACTGGCTTTGTCAGAAGGGCCCCGCAATTTCCATCCTGAAACTCTGAGCAAAAGTAAAAATCAGATGAGTGTGGATTCAAATTCTGTTTGACATACTTATGCGTTGATACAGTAATTTGCTGGATACAGTGATATCTTGAACTTTTACCAAACTATTTCATTTCTTAGCTTCATACTAAATATCAAGTCATTTAAAGTTCAAAATCAAAGTATCAGCAAAACAGAAAGTAATTCAGTGACAAACCTATAAGTAACTCAAACAATACAAATCATCATTTTTCCAAGCTTCACAACTAATTTCAAACCATTCCCTATTATAGAAGCCAAGAAATCTGTGACAAAAATTTCGTTGATAGTAAAAATCAAAGTATCGGCAAACAGGAAGTGGACGACTGACAATGTTGAAAATTGCTTACACAATACATATCATTATTATCAAGTGTCAGACCAAATTTCAAATAATTCCCTATTGTAGAAGCGAAGTAATATGTGACGTAAATTTTGTTCATAGAAAAAAAACCCAAAGTATCGGCAAACAGGAAGTGGATACCCGACAAACTTGAAAATTGCTTACACAATACAAGTCATCATTTCCAAGCAACAGGCCAAATTTCAAATCATTCCCTATAGTATAAGCCAAGAAATCTGTGACCAAAAATTTGTTAAAAGTAAAAGTATCGGCAAACAGGAAGTAGAAGTCCGACAAACATGAAAATCGCTTCCACGATACACCTCATCATTTCCAAGCTTCAGACCAAATTTCAAATCATTCCCACTTATACAAGCTAAGAAATCTTTGAGGAAAATTTCGTTCAGAGAAAAAAAATCAAAGTATCGGCAAACAGGTAGTGGATACCCGACAAACTTGAAAATTGCTTACACGATACAAGTCATCATTTCAAAGCTCCAAACCAAATTTCAAATCATTCCCTATTATAGAAGCCAAGAAATCTGTGACGAAAAATTTATTAAAGTAAAAAATCAAAGTATTGACAAACAGAAGTGGAAGTCCGACAAATTTGAAAATTGCTTACACAATACAACTAATCATTTCCAAGCTTCAGACCAAATTTTAAATCATCCCACTTATACAAGCCAAGGAATCTCTGATGAAAAAAATTCTTGACGGACGGACAGACAAAGTGAAAACTATAGGGCACCCGCATCTCAATGCGTGACCCTAATAAGAACGAAAACAAATACATGTAAATGAATTTTCATACATTACAATTTCTAAATGTTCTATATTTAATCTAATAAACAGTATATAGATCTACAGTGTGAGGAGAGTGAGATATAGGAAATATATATTAGAAAGTGTATCATTTCAGTGTAACATTAAACAGAGCAGGACATGCCTACCCTTCCAGAGAACCCGACTTCACTGTAGTTTTTTTTTGGGGAATTCACACAGTAAGTGCCTTAATTTTGAATACTATATGTAAATTTCTGTGGTTTTTTTTGCTATGTCTTGTGACTTTGAATTTCTAAGATGAACATTTCCTTCGTTACTTTGGTATTCTTCTGCTGTTATAGGGACTGTAAGTCTCGTCATGTGACACCGATAATTCACGATAAAATGGAAAATCGAAAATGTTTCCCGCAAAACATGACGTTTTTGGATTATGACGTTCAAGTTTTTGTTTGGTACGTTATACAAATGTATATTGTCGTGAAAAATGCCACTTCAAGGTACAAAAATTGTACCCGGAAGTTTCAAAATTCAACGGAATTTACAGACCCTATTTCAGCACATACATGTAAAACAATCAACAATATAATGTTAATACCAATGCTCTCCATTGATTGGAGCAGGACATGCTTACCCTTCCAGAGCACCTGATGTCACTCATGGTTCTATTTTAGTTAACGCGTAAGTGCTCTAGTTTTGAATGTTGTGTTTTTATTTATGTATTTTTTGTGACTGTCTCACATCTTTGTGTTATTATGTTCTCATTTTAACCAGGTCTCTGAACTTTGATTTTTGTAATTCAGACATGTTTAGTTCTTTCTGTATTCTACTGGCATTATTTAAGCTATGTTTCGTTTATTTACAATCAGTTGCCAAAAAAATATAGGGTGCATCAGTAGAAATTATATAATTTTGACAGGAAAAAAATAAAAGTTATATATTATCTAATCTAACAAAGAAATATATCACTGATATTAACATGACTAATAAAGAAAGTGAAAGTTAAGATTTCATTGTTTTTTACCTGGTATTCCTATATAAAAGAAAAATTTGACTGT
This sequence comes from Modiolus philippinarum, assembly GCA_002080025.1. Taxonomy (NCBI): domain Eukaryota; kingdom Metazoa; phylum Mollusca; class Bivalvia; order Mytilida; family Modiolidae; genus Modiolus; species Modiolus philippinarum. The sequence goes on from MJUU01034813.1 coordinate 56,879, forward strand.
TTTTAGACTTTGAAGAAATATTGATCAGTATATATATTGTGTAATTCACCTTAAAATGCAATTTCTTTAAATCATAGAAACTACATGCAATAAATTATCTGTAAAGTCAGTTTCATTTCGATGGAGAGATTTCATTTTTAAATCAGTGTCAAGACAAAGAAAGGTTCTAATGTGTGTCAACCCAAAATCTTACTATTAAATTTAATTACCTTTTTGTGATAAACGTTCATAGAAAAAAATATCTACCTGAAATTTAATCATTTGGTTATTGCCCCTGATAAAAGCTATACAAAAAACATATCTACCTAAAAACTTAGTTTTTTGGTAATTGCCTTTGATAAAGCCCAATATAACAAGCATATCTATCTGAAAACTTAGTTTTCGAGTTATTGCCCATCATAAAGGCCGATACAAAAAAACATCTACCTGAAAGCTTACTATTTCTACTTATTGCCTCTGATAAAGGTTGATATAACAAACATATCTACCTGAAAACTCAGTATTTTCTGGTTATTGCCCCTGAGTGGCTTCATTTCGTCTTCTAATTCTAACACTCTACGATTATATTTGTCCTTTTCTTTAGAAGTCTTATCAAGGAGGGCCTAAAGGAGAGGGGTAAGACATATGTTATTAGGAAAACTATGGGTTATATCATTGTTCAGATCATAAGAAATACCTTCCTCCCAAATCTGCTCAACTTCTTTAACTAAAATTTAGTTTTTTTTGCCCAAATGATTAAATTGGTGATTTACATACAAAGAGTTTTCTTTTAATTTTATTTCATGTTGGCACTTCTCTGGTATGTCTAAACAAATTGAAAATTGTTGAAAAAAATTAACTTTTAAACCAGTATCCTTTCACACAATTCAAAGCTTTGGTTTGAGTTTTGGGCAGACAGACTGTTAAAAATGGGGTAAATAAAAAATCTTGTTTCAGAATGGAACATGATATTTTCACAGTGAATCTAATAATGTATAAGAAATTTTATGATCTGAACAAAACTACTTGCAATTTATATTTGCTTACAAAGTTGAATGAAAAAATCTCCAATGTGAATATTCAATCAAAGGTATATTTCATCACATCCCCTTCCCCATGAAAGAAAAGATGGTGAATTTGAGTTATTAATCATCAAGAATATAACAATTTTCAGTTTTTATGATTTTATTATAATTCTAAACTTATTTGACAACTCAATGTTTAAACATATAATTTTTCAGCAAAACACCAATACTGATATCAGTGACTGGAAGTCCCCGGCAATTTTCATTCAACTTTCCAAGTAAATATTTTATATATTATATAAGCAACAGAAAGGTTTTCTGAGTTTCATTGTGTAGATTGTTGATGAACTAAATTGTAATAGATATATATCTGACATGCATTTGGAAAAATATACTAAATATTCAGAAATAGAATCAAATAGTTTTAAGATATTTTATATTGTTCTTGTTATTTAATAGACATGCTCAAATATGCATGCATTTCATCTGATTCACAATGTAATTTTCATATGAACTTTTCTGAATGTCTCAAGAGGTCATATCCCTTTATCTGTTCATTTACATGAAAGCTAAGCTTGCAAAATTTTCACAAATGTCAAGATTCTGTATCTGCAAACTAACTTCAATATCAAGAATACTGAATACTTCAAGAGATAACTGAGACATAAAATTGCCATTTCCTTCCCCTATCATTGTTTTCCCCTGACTTTTATATTGAATTATACCCAAATCTGGACCAAAAAGGAGTGCCCATTGCCCACGTTGTGTAGTACCTGTTTTAAAAAGGGTACTTATATAGGAAATCGCATGGGGGGATTATGTTAATACCGATTCTTTTCTTTTTTGTTTGTTTTTTTTTTCGGTTTAATTTTGAGGATTAGACAATTTGGAGTTTTTAATTTTGTTCCAATTACATGTAATTGTTTAATTTCTCCTATATTATATAAACATGTCCTTATATATTCTGACAGAAAACAGATAAAATTCGTAATAAAACAGAATGTTGATTGACTTAATACCATTTAGATCTATTTTTATAAATAATACAATAATATGTACATTATGGACAAGTATACTAAAAGTGTCAAATTTTAATCCATATTAATGTGTATTAAATAACTTAACAAAATAAATTTTTTTTATGCTTGAATCAGATAGAAATTCATGAATACATATAATAATCATATTGACTTTGTATAATTCATTCTATATTTCTACTCTAATATTATATTTCAGAAAAAACAAGTGATGACCCGAAAGGATGTCTCGCCTGTCCCTGCTGGACTCTAAATTGATGTAAAATCTAAGTGAACTAATCAGAAAAGTGAACATGCTCACTAGACTGTGAAATTGAGGTCAAGGACAAAAGTCACCTGCCAGACTGACATGTACTACCCAA
>MJUU01034814.1:0-11829 GCA_002080025.1 Modiolus philippinarum
AACAAAAACAAAAAAAGGTGTTTGATGAAATATATATATATATTATTTATAGGATTTTGATTAGGTTTCCTTCTGTACTACCAAGAAAACTTTCCATTCTGGAGTATGCAACGAATTCAATGATATATGTAACTTTTAAGAGGTAAATATATCGCACACAAAAATGCAGCTGATTACCTAGTATTTCGCTCGAATCCTTGGAATTCCATGCAAATTATAGGTTGAATTATCTGTAGTTTTCGGTCTGAAAACATAATATGTTTGCAAAATACGTGTAATTTCGCAAGAAAACTACTGTTTTCGATCGTTATCAAACTGAAACTAAGGTTTTCGTACTGCAGTATTAGGTCGGCATCGGAAGTTAGTTTAAATCGAAAACAAAACTTATAATAGTATTGAAATAGACTGGTGCTTGTAGGTTAGAACGAACTGCTGATTCGATGGTAATGAGAAGATTCAATCTGGACCGTGCAAGTTCACTTCGAAATTTCTCCGTTTTAGATTTATATTTTGAAATTCTTAATAATTACCTAGTTGAACAGTATGTGTTTATTGAACATTAGGCAAGAATTACAATGTAGTTTTCGTTTAGAAAAAAATGTGTGGTGAAACACAACAAACAATCTCAGTAAAAAATTGTCACGATAAATATCTAGTCGAAGACGTTTCTAACAGTCATCAGGTATTGTTGACAGTCTCATTCAATTTTAAAACCTTCGGGATGATAGTGATTGTAAGAGCACTTTTCCAGTTCAGTTGATGTTTGTTGACAATCCCGCACCCATGACCAATGAAGACATGGTTGTAGTATTGCTGGACAATTAGCAAAGAATTCCGCTTAAACCGGTGGTAGGGGCCGTCTTGAATTTACTATGAGGTATGAGCAAAGCTCATTGTTAAAGGTTTCATGGCGACTTCAAGATGAAGAACAATAATAAAAGCGTTGTTCCTTTGCTTGTTTTTTACCATGTATTTATAGAGACTTTGTTTCATGTGCATTTACTCCATATCCTTTTATTCACCATAAAGGGTACTTGAAAGATTTATTTTTATTATTTCATTTGTGACGTCATATTCATTATCATCAGACGCCATATGCTTCGAGGCAAAATTTTATCGTTAATTCACCAGACAAGACGTGCAATACCGTATGTGATGCTGTTATATATTCACATTATTGACTCTGCTTGCCTTTTTGAAGCATAATAAATTGGAAGCTACTTTTCCTATTTGATTACATAATTTGTTGAAAGATTCAAATAAAAACGAAAAACTGCAACTCGTTAACGAAATTTAAACTGATGACAATAAATTCCCCTTGGACCAAGTAACTGATCTGTCATCAATCGCCTAAATTACATTTTAACATTGGCTCATGATGCTATTTGACAAAATGATCTTTTCAAAAATCTGCATTTTCTTTGACACTTAAGTTCTAGGATATCAAATACTTGACAATAAATCAGCTCAACTTTAAAATTTGAATGATAGACAGACAATTTCACACACGTATATGTAAAAAAAGAGAACACTTTTAAAGTAAATCTTGTGTTCAATCTTTTGTATTCTAAGTTTATGGCAATTAAATTCGAACATTTAATTTGCAATGAATGGTGATTGATTGTCATGTGTTGTTCACTTTGTGGTTGTGTATTTTGTTCTTTTTTATCTTTCTACGCAAGGGGGTTCTTCTTGATACCTCAGGTTTTTGCAGGGGTTCGCACTGTCAGTGCTCGTAAGCGTCTCCTGCTACAAACTGCACCCATTTTAAGTTTCAATTCAAAGCAAACTCATAGCCAGGCATAAGTCAAGTCTGACAGTTGAGAATGATAAGATCTAACACAATTGAAAGTGCAAGATCGAGAAATCTCAGACACCCAAGTGAAAGATTTCAATATTCCTCTGATGAGGCTTGCCGAGTCAGAGAACCTTTGAAAATCTTACCCGAGTGCGTCTGAGATTTCTAAATAGTGTGTGATATTTCTATAGTTGGCGTCCGCCATATCTACGCAACTTACTGCGTGGTCGATAACATCATAATGTATTTTCTTACATGAAATTCTTATCTCAATCATGGGTTGAGACAAGAATATCTCAAAAGGCTAAAAATAAGTAACTGGCTTGTCTTAAATTTTAGAATGAGACGACTCGGTTATAGAACTTATTGATGCAGTCAAAGATAGCAAGACTTTTACATGAACATATTCCGATCAGCTAAAATTTGTGATGGCGACCTTCAATTTTTTGGAGTTTTAATATGAAGAGATCTTCCTTTTATTACTTTTGGTCTTCTCTAGTTAGAACCATCTATTTGTAACTTCTCTGTATTGGGTAATTCTTGCGCTAACATATCAATTCCTCTTTTAAGAAAATAAAGGATTGTGGGTATAACGTACACCAAAATATTTTGATTGTCTTACAACGTTAATTAAGTAACGTCATTGGTTTCTGAAAGGGCAGATTGTCATACATACCAGTAATTGCATTTTTCAGGGGCGGAGAAGATGTAACATTTCATTTGTGTCGAGTTAATTTTGATATGTATTTTGTCTTGTGTTATTTGAGTTGTACCTTTTTGTGTAATATTTACAAAGTACTATTGTTCTGACTCAACTTTTTAAAAAGTTACAGTATCTAGAATTAAAAACAACATGTTCAAACAACAATTGTAAAGCCCTGCTCTTAACTCCTTTTTTAGTTTCTCTTAGACCCTTTTGCTTATTAATACCGATGCTAAGGGCCGTCTTGAACTTACTGTAAGGTATGAGCATTGCTCAATGTTGAATGCCTGATGGTGACTTCAAGATGAAGAACAACAATACATGCGTTGTTCCGATGCTTGTTTTTTTTGCCATGTATTTGTACAGACTTGACTCGTGTGCATTTACTCCATATCCCTTCATTGCTTATCTCCTAAGGGTTGAAATTTTCAGTCACTGTAGACGTTTTCTGTTGCTATTTCTGTTAAAATCCTCCAGCTGTTTCAGATATTTATGAGTTCTCATCTTCAACGTGCAAAAATTTCGATTTTTTTAGGACTCAAGAGGCATATTTGGCAAATTGGACATAAATTGGCGGAACTCAACTATACAGTTCTATCGGTATTTCTTTTTTTTTTCTATTTTGTTAATTCAATTGTTTTTGATTATGGACAATGAATACAAGCATAGTGTATATTCATTATCAATTTTGTTAAGGTTTTGTTGCTTTAGTATAGATATATAGACAACCGCAGGAAAGGCAATTTCGCAATAAAATGAAAATAATTGTCATATAATGCAGGTGATATAAGCCCTTAGACACCAAGCTTTATGTTTTAAGCGTTATTGTTGACAATCAGTAAAGGTTTATATATTCAAAAAGAGGAAACCATTGATACGTCACTTTACGTTCTCTGTATATTCTTTGTCGTAATCGACAGTTTGTCGGTTTTACCAGACTTGTTATTAGCTTTCCAGACGTTCTTCATTTAAGAATAAAATTCATTATGTTGACATTTCATTGGGGTATACAGCATAGTACATTTTTAACTAAGCACGTGAGCCCTTAATGTTGAAAATGTGCACTTTGTCAATGCCCTATTTTAACGCAAGGCTTGTGAAACTTAGATAATAATCCATTAATTTCTCATTGTCTAATTTTGATGCCAGGATATCAAGAATTTTTAAATGAAAAGTCGTTGGAATTCACCATTTCAAAAATCCATCCACCAAGTATGGCACGCCTGAGCATAGTTCTGACTGGTTCTCTTTAACTGCCTGAACGAGTTCATTGGTCAAATTTTTAATCTCAATTTGCGAACAGATAATCGTTTAACTGAACGACCATTTAGTAACTAAACGAAAAATAACTGTACTTATCACGATAATTCATCAATGACCGCTAATTGGAATTAATATCGCTTACATTGGTTTATCGCATTGTGGCGATAATATGAATTTATGAATAATATGAATATTTAATGTGATTCAAGCGTGTCATAAATAAGTAGTTACGTTGCCAGTTGTACTTTATTAGAAATGCAAAATAACTTTGATATACTCATAGTGCAAACTCGCATGAAAACCGGGAGTGACACCAGGTTCTCCCTAAGAATAAAAATGTCCTGCTTCACTAGCAACACCCGTCACACTATCAGTGGGTCATATATGATTTTGAAAGATCTGTTGGTAGATGATTGGTTATAGTGTCCTTTTCTTACCCTTAGACAAACCCGATTGAAATCCTTAGTACATACTACTTCTCTAACCCTAAAACAGTTCTAAGTTAATACTGTAAAAGCTTATGCAAATATCTAGTTTGAAATGAAACCAGGATGAATCGCCGCAAGTGTTATAGAGGAAATAATCAAAATGTGGAAATCTAAAGGACAACGGGCGACGGACGCCAAATGATGACTATTGCTCACACGGTCTATTGAGCCAGGTAAGCTAAAATACATATATTAGGGTTTAAGTACATAAAAACAACTTAAAATTCAAAAGAAATGGTATCAAACCAGAGATGATATCTATATGATTCCAATATCTATCCACAATTCCGAATAGCGGATTATTTCCGCGAGTTTCTTATATTTTCAGCTATTTTCGTGGATAATCTTAATCGTGATTATTTGAACTTCCCAATCGTTAAAATTCCCTTTCTGCACAGCAATATACCTACATCTCCAGCCTAGTGAATGCACATTTTACAGTTGATTCGCTACTGTCGAGCATGTAGTATATACAGTGAGTTTTTGAAAAGAGCAAAAACACTGTCCCAAAAGCTGCTAAGTAAGGGATTTGTTCAGCAATTGTTACTTTTACCCCTTCATAAGTGCTATGGCCGGCACCATGACATCATTGACAGATATTACGTGTCTGTGTCCAAAAATGAAAACGGACATTTTCAGCTAGATTTCACGTCTTCACGGATTTTACATCACAGGATTTGACTCAACCCTGAATTGACTCACTGATAGTGTGACGGGTGCCGCTAGCCGAGCAGGACATGCTTACTCTTCCGGGGCACCTGATGTCTTTCCCTGTTTTCAATGGAGTTCAAACTGTGATTGCCTTAGATCTTAATATTTTCTTTTTATTTCCGTGCATTGTAGCTGTTTCACGTCATTGCTTTGTCTTTGCTTTTCTCTGTTGCCGTTTTTGCCATATCTTTGGACTTCGATTTTTGTGGTCATCGCTTTCCTTACAATGTATTCCTTTATTATTCTACTGCCGTTGTTTTTTGTCTTAAACCTGAAACCAATTCTGTGAAAATGTTGTATAGATAGCATTATTGATAGTTTTGTCGGATTCCTACGAAAGCGTATTGATGCCGCATGAAGAAGAAAAAAATCTCAGAATTATGAGTTAATATGTCCTATTTATGAGATAGTTATTTCATAATTATGAGATAGTTATCTCATAGGTATGGGATAATATCTCATAATAATTTGATATTATTTCATAATTATGAGAATAATTATCTCCAAATTATGAAAGAATATATTTTTTATTCGTGTAGCATCAACACGCTTCCGTAGATTCTGAATATCAGTTAGTCAAAAATCCGACAATGCTATCATGTGAAATGTTATACCAAAGTAGCATAATTGCTTGAAAGGGTGGCTAAGTCCACAATCTGACAAATGGCTAACCCAGTAAGTTCAAAATCTGAGAAATGGCTAACCCCAGTACAAAATTAAGTCCACAATCTGACAAATGGCTAACCCCAGTAAGTCCACAATCTGACAAATTGCTGACCCCAGTAAGTCCACAATACGACAAATGGCTAACCCCAGTAAGTCCACAATCTGACGAATGGCTTTCCCCAGTAAGTCCACAATTTGACAAATGTCTATCCCCAGTATGTTCACAATCTGACAAATGTCTAACCCCAGTAAGTCCACAGTTCCTTGTTGATAGGGCCATGGTGATTATCACTTGTTAAATTGGAGTTTTGGCCTGAATGCAGAAACGGATTTTCGGACTTATTTTCTTATAAGAGTTATGTGTTCCATAAATTACAAATTTTGATTTTATTTTTCTTGACACTATTTGTTACCTATGCATTTTCCCTGCTTATATTAATGTGAATTAAAGAATTTAAAAGTGCTCATTTTTACGTTGATCAACTTCTCTGATTAAATTGATTACCCCTTATTAAAAAAAATACACGTTCAGCACTTAAAAGTAATGATGATATCGCGCTAAATTTGAAAGTTTATAACCACCTGATAAAGGTATCCTTAAAAGTATCCTTAATCTGAGCAAAGCAAAAATGATATGATATACTTTGTTCATTTATGTTGATCTTTGGCCGTTGCAAAACATGTGCGTCTTCATTTATCTTTTCTGTGCCGTGCTCATGTTATATCATTGTTTTTTGTTTTGTTTCTTTGTTTTTTCTTTTCTGTTTTTTTTTGCTTGTTTGTTTTGTTTTTGTTTTTCAGATGTTGTCATTGTCCTTGAATTGTTCGTTTTAGACTGACGGATCGGTTCTCCCTAACTTTATATTCTTTATTAAGTGATATTTTTAAGAAAGTGAAAATGCTTCATTGAAATGTTATTGAAGTATTTAAGCGTGCCATAACTGCTAGAATACATTCATTAATTCAGAACAAGTTGCACTTATTCCGTTTGTCTTTTTCCATTTAGATAAAAAAAATGTTCAATTAAATAGCACTAATGAAACTGTTTATATCAGGCAATGAAATGCGTTTTTTTATTAATAATAAATAACGAATACATTTTTTTTTGTGTGTGTATGTGTTTTTGTTTTTGTTTTGTTTTGTTTTGTTTTTTTTTGTTTTTTGTGTTTTTTTTTGTTTTTTGTTTCTTTCTTTTGAATTTTTAACATTATTCAGATTCATTTGTGCCAACACAAATTTCCATACTACACGTTGGAAAAGTGACAAGTTCTATCTTACTCTTTAGTTTAAGACGCCATTTTCCCATCTTCAGATATAAGACAGAAGCGTCTGCATGGGTACTACACTTTTTTCAATATTAATCATATTGAATCCGGGACAATTGCAGAAAGACAGTTAATTTTATTACTATCTGTTAAGGGTTGCTTACTTCAGTTTGTTGGCTCATTCGGAAAGTTTTTATACTACAGCGTGGAACAAAAATATATCACATGTAAAAAGACGGACATGCAAAGAACCATCTACATGTTTTCTTAATTTTGATTAACTTTTAGATTTTCAGTTGAGAAAATAGATTGATTTAATCTGGCTTAGATACTCTTCTAATCGGTATTTGTTTCTCTTCATTACGTTTTAAGAAGTCGTTAAATCTAATAAAACAAAATAAATAGAAAATTTCATTTAGTCTTTTGCGTTCGTGTTTAATGAAAGTTTTGTTAAGTGTCAATGCGCTTGAACTCCAAATTCCCCATTTATTTATCAAAAAATCAACCCTTTTATTGCTGTACTGGATTAAACAGATTTCATTTAGTCTTTTAGAAAGTTTATCTTAAATTAACTTAAATCTGTCAATCATTGTCGATTCCTGTCAAAATGAAAACAATGTAGAATGAATTCAATTAACAGATTTTGACCCGCTTAAAATATATTTTAGCGCTATCTGATTGCAAAATTTCATCTCTGTAATTAATCGAAATAGTGTTTTCATGAGGTTTATTAACATGGAAGATCAAAATTGCAAAATACTTTTCTTTGTGACCTCATCAAACGAAATATTTTATTTAACAAAATTAAATTTCAATATGTAAAGATTTCTAATTTGTTAGAACAAAAATGCAAGAAAACGCTTAAGTATCATTCAGAAATATAGATTCTCCTACGCTACCATTAAATTACAGTAACTTCGGTATTTTGTTATTTGGGGATCTTTAGCCCTAGACGGCACTTAAGCATGTACTGAAAGCAGCTCTTATTATGGTATATTTTAAACAAATTTACACTTCAAGACAAAGTGTTTTCAAAAGGTCTATTTAAGATAGCAATTACAAGTGTTTTAGTACTGCATCAACAGAAATGATTTGTTCCGAAATTTGATATGCGGTTGTTTTAATATCTTTGGAAGAAAAAAAATTGTGAAAATTCAACGCGAATTAAAAAAGCATTGTTTATAAATACTGAATTAAACGTAGATATCCTGTACATTTCGCAAAACCAGAACTTGCCGTTTTCTTACCGTAAATAAACATGACACAACCGGAAACGGAACTTGCATTTTCATGGACATTCAAAATTTCATGCGTCACATGAAAGCATAATAGTCTTCTTAAAAAGTTTGATATGTATGCTTGAATAGACAATAGTTTCTTTTAGGTAAACACGAGTGATCATGGACAATGTTATATTTGGGAGAAAAACGCTTTTTGCACTTTGTTTTTTTAGTTCTTCATGAAATCTACAATTTAAATCACGGAGACAATAATGTTTAGGAAAACTAAGAAAACTTTATGGATCTGCAAAATTCGACGTTTGTTTACATTGAAAAACCTTGAATCACGATTAAAAATATTTCACAAACTTTTTTAAACATTTTTTCCAGAAGTTTACTCAAGATGTATATTAACTCATTGTGTAATTAACGACTCCTTACGGCAATTTCTTAAATATTCACTTTAATTCTTGTAAGTGAAATGGTCTGCTCAATCTCTCGTTGTCTTTACTTTTACTCCCTCATATCATTTCCCGTATTCCATTTACTCCGAACAATGAACACACGAACTTTATGTCTTTCTTGCGTCTTGGACATAAAGTGTGGTAAAAATGCCTTCGAGCTGCACTCTAAACAATTTTTTTCACCTTTATGACATATATTAAGACGAAGTTAAAAGGTCCTTTAAGTTCAAGGAGCAATCTTCGTTGTCTGTTCTGAATTGATATCGTTATTATGACTTCTTTAGAAGATAAATTTCTTTATCAAGTTAAGAATATGTTCTAATAAACATGAACATTACTACAAAATATGTTAAGATTTTGTGATTAATATTTACGGTGCTTGATAATGCAACATCATTGCGAGAGCAAGTACGAATTCGATACTTTTAATAACAAAATTGTCCAACAGATGTATTTCAGTTTTTAATAGATTGTATTACATTTTCATTTAGTAGCTTCCGATTTATGTATCCATTTAGTTAAATGGTAAAACGAGGAAATTATGGTAATTTAAATATGACATTAACATTTTTTTCTGGAATTTTTGTAAATTTTGTGGCAATTTAACGAAATAATACATGGTTGATTAGAATAAAAAATAGTTAGAAGTCAACAATTTACAATAAACACTCTCAGATAAATGCTTAAGTGCTTAAAGTGAAATGCTGACACAGAATACTTGGCATCATTCTTGATTGGACCCCATATTGAAAAAAAGAAAAACGTTTTAACGTTCCCACAGAATCGAAGCAAAATGTTAGAACTACAATGGACCCTTGAACCAAATTTTAGATTATCCTTGTCACACAAATTTAAAGATTTCATAGCCAAAAACAGGAATTTATCCATTAAAAACGTGCTCCCATCAACGTATTTCTGCCATCCACATATTATCTTCATTACTATATGTGAGAGAAAGATCGATAAGGACAGTGACCATTATCATCTTCTTGATGTAAGACATGATACCCGAAATGGACACACTTATATATTTTAAAATTTTATATTTAATTTTTTTTGTAATTTCCATATATTACACTGACCATTCTGTTTATAGTGCCAACATCTCACATTATTATGCCATATTTTCTTTCTATTGACACATTGAGTGCAATATGGTTGTTTAAATGTTGTGGTTGTCTTTTGAAAGTCTTTTGTCGGGCAACGGATGCAATCGATTGTACATGTAATCGGTTGTACATGTAAGAATATTTTGCCAGTTAACATATGCTTGGTGAATACTCCGCACCAATCGGTAATGAAGAGCATAGATATAGCATTGTTCGACAAAAAGCAAATAATTCCACTCAAACCTGTGCTAGGGGTTGTCTGTAACTTCCCATAAAGAACATTGGCGGATCCAGAGGGGGGGGGGGGTCCCTTTTATCGGACAATCATGTATTTTAACGAATATCCTGTTGTTTTATAAAGAAATACCCAAAAAATTTTCGCGAACTTTCATTTCATTTCCAATTGAAAAAACCCCTTTTCTAATTGCCTGGATCCGCGCCTGAAGAATGAACAAAGCTCATCATTAAATGCGTCATGGTGACTTCAAGATAAAGTACAACGATAAAAGCATTGTTCCGTTGCCTGTTTTACCACGTATTTGAGACTGACTTTGACTCATGTGTATTTACTACATATCCTTCAATTGTTGCTTTAATGACGTATTGCTATGAATGGAGACATTCACCATGACAACGTTAGGGCATGAATCACCTGACTTACCTTATATGACCTATCTATATATTAAATATCATTGGGCAGTACCATCTTAGATTAAGATCAGACGGACATGTTGATACAGGCATGCACTAAGCACTATGAGCAGACCAGTACAAGTAGTTTTTCAATCAGTATAAAATAATGCTGCCCATAGACACCAATGCTGACCAAAATATGGCTGCAAATTGTTTGTAATCATATAAAACCACAAATGAATACTGACTGAATATTTAGTGAAGCGTGAGACATTTCTCAATACTTGTCCATAATCAATCTTTCAAGTGAAGGAAATTTAAGGGAAATTATAATGATTCACACAAAAAGTATACAGATGAGGATGTCATTGCAATGCTGGAATTCTTGATTGATAACATATTTGTAGAATTTGGGGGACAAGTTTTCCAGCAGACAATAAGGATACCTATGCGGACTAATTGTGCGCCACTTTTAGCAGATTTGTTTCTTTATTCGTATGAAGCCAGGTTTATACAAAGGCTAGTTCAGAAAAAAGGCAAAAAGCTAGCCAAATCCTTTAATTTCAGTTTCCGTTATATAGATGGTGTTCTTTCATTGAACAATCCTCAATTCAAGGATAACCTTCATCTTCATGATCTTATATACCCAAGTGAACTCGAAATTAAAGAGACCATCATCAGCATCATACCTGGACCTATACCTCTACATTGACAACTCTGGACGTCTGAAAACAAAAATTTCACGATAAGTGTGATGATTTCGACTTTCCAATAGTGAACTTCCCTTATTTGAGCAGTAATATTCCCACTTCTCCGGCATATGGCGTGTACATTTCACCAATCATTTGCTATTGCCGTGCCTGTAGTTTGTACAGCGATTTTGTCAACAGAGCGAAATTACTGTCTCAAAAACTTATACATCAAGGGTATGTTCAGTCACTGATGCAATTGTCACTACAGAAGTTTTACGGTCGTTACCACGATTTGAAAGACAATTACGATGTTTCTGTTTCACAAACGAGAACAGATATCTTTGGGTAGAGCCAGAGTTTGTTACCGGACTGACTAACACCGACTGTGACAAAACCGGACTTTTCACTGGCAGTGTGACGGGTGCCACGCGTGGAGCAGATCATGCTAACCCTTCCGGTGCACCTGATTATACCTCAGTTTTAACAGGGTTCACACTGCTAGTGCTTTAGTTTTGTAGCGTTCTTGTTCATTGTTGTTTATTTGTTTTGTCTTTGTCATCTGTCTCAATTCGTGTTGCTATGAATTGCCGTGATTTTGGATTTATGATTTTAGACTTTTCCTTTCCTCGTTCCTGCTTCGGTATTCGTTTGCCGATGTATCCCACATTATCCCTCGACCCACATAAGCCATCTGGCCTTCGACCCTTGGGCTAATATTGATGTCTCGGAATGATATGAGATATTATATGAAAAATGCCATATAATAATATCTATTTATCATTCGTTGTAATTATTCATTTATTCTTCCTCAATAATT
>MJUU01034820.1:8159-22915 GCA_002080025.1 Modiolus philippinarum
GCCAAAATTGTAAATTTACAGATATTCTAAAATTTTTATTTTTTGTCGGATGTCGATGGGATTTTTTTCTTTGGATTCCTCTTGATGTAAGCTTTCAGCAGTATGTCAGATTTGGCGTATCTGTTACCGTTTCGGAGCTATGAGGGGCTGAAAGGGGCCAAAATTGTAAAGTTACAGATAACCTAAAATTTTTATTTTTCATTGAATTTCGATGGGATTTTATTCTTTGATTCCTCTTTATGTAAGCTTTCAGTTATATGTCAGCGGATTTGACGTAGCCCTTGCCGTTCCCGAGCTATGAGGGGCCGAAGGGGGCCAAAAATCGTAAATTTACAGATTACCTTAAATTTTTATTTTTCATCGCATTTCAATGGGATTTTTTTCTTTGGATTCCTCTTGATATAGCTTTCAGCATCATGTCAATGGATTGGGCGTAGCTCTTATAAGCTCTTCTGAGCTATAGAGGGTCAAAGAGGAATCATAAGGAGTCATAAGAGCTAATTTTTATTTTCCCTAGTTTGTGTCCAGCTAATTTCTTGGTCAATCTCCTTATTGCGTCCATTTAATTATTGTGTCAAGCTCTTTCCTATGTCCATACTCATTTTAAATTACACTTTTTCAAATTTCAGTGGACGACATGCTGGGGTCGTATCATGCTGCGCTCGGCGTAGCCCTTTATTTAGAATATGCTCAAATGTTGTCGAAAACCATGTTAGGTGGTCTGTGTTACGTGTACTTCTCTGAAATAAAATTAATATATGCTACACTTGTATGTTTTTTGGTTTATTATCAGTCAAATATTGATGTAAATAGCCTTTTGTGTCCATTTTGGCTATTTTATAGTGTTTGAGAGGATAGTACTACAAGAACCAAAACCAATTTTTTGTTGCGAATGTATAAACATTAAGCCTTCAAAATTTGTCCAAATGGCAGTTAGCTTAGTTTGGTTCTTGATGTCCTATGCAACGACTTTCAAAAAACCTACAAAAATTGTCAAAATTTGTCAAAATTGCATATAAGTGGCAAGTTTAGTGTCTGAATCTTTTATCTAAATGTATGAAAATGCATTCGAATTGATTTTGTTCTGATAGTGTATGTAACATATAACCTGTTAACAAAGTTTTCGAGAAGTTTTAAAGCATTTGCAAAATTAATGTACCGAATGAAACAAATTCAGGTGTAAATGGCCATATCTCTTTCATACAAATTGCAGCACTTTTTCTTCCTTCTGTTATACTTATATTTTCAATATACCTTTGTTTGTGACATTACAAAAAGAGTACATTGTTATGGATGCAGATTACCATTGGCCAAGTTGCCCCGTTTCTATTTGTCCTTTGCTCAGCATGAAATTCACTGAAGGTACCAGGGGTAGCTACCAAAAAAATAACATAAATTTGTATAACATACAAACTGTTCAGGGCCCATACAAAATCTTTGGTCTGCTTAAATTTGTTTTGCAAGAGTCCAGCTTGCTAATTAATGATATTCTGCTTCTCAACTTTCATTCTGTCTCCTGTTCATAAAGGGTTTTAAATGGCTTCATAGTGCTTATATGCTAGTAAAGTGTATCTGACGGACATAACAAGTAATTGTCTGCAAGAGAAGCTTAGTTGAAGGACCCTGATTACATAAATGTACTGATTCTATCACATCAGTCCGATTGCATACATATATATAAATTTATAGTATAATAACTTGAATATTTGCTTTTTTTCTTTTCTAGGATTTTCATCAAAGCAGTCATTAATTAAAATCAAGTTGTAAAATAACATACAATTATTAAATTTAAGATGTATTTCAAGTTTTTAGCATGGATCAGAAAAGGATGTAGTTGCCATATAAAATGTGAAAAATGGACTGTTTTTGTAGCTACGCATAAAGCCGTAATGTTGGATTTATTTTTGAAAATTTCTTTTCTTCAGAATTGTCCATTTCATTTTTTTTAAATGCCCTGTGTTATTCTCCTAGTCAAACTTATTCTATTGTCCATTCCAAACAAACTGATTAGAATATTGCAGATTGGTATACTGCACAGCGATAGAAATGCACAATTTTTGCTGTTCAGTATATTTCATCAATTTGTATAAAGCTTAACAACAGGATATTTTCAATGTAGAGCATTACATCAGAGTTAAGCTTACTGGCTGAGTACCTATTCTCACAAGGTACCCAATCTCGCTATTGATACTTTTCTGCTAACTATAAACATACAGTTAAAATTTTATCTTTTCTTTGAAATAAACAAATATTCAATTTTGCAGGGAACCAAAACTTTCACAGAAAAATTTAAAAACATGAGAAAGGGCAAATGGTGAAATTGGGTTCCTAGAGAGAATTTGTTGTCAGTTAGTATAGCTTTTGAATTCAGAGCACAACAAACACACTTTGAGGTCAAAACCTTATGTATCTTGCTGTAGTACACCCTTTATAATTACAGGTTTGGTGAAGGATGACAACCCATATGAAAGATTTGAAAATGCTTAAAGAAAACAGATTGATATTGTGATACTCTGTTGTCTGTAAACCACCAAAATCTATCAAATAACTCAAATTGTCATAGTAACAAATTTAAAGTGATTTCCTTTTGGTTTTATATAAGCAGTACACACTCATTATCTCACATTGCTTATGAACAAATATGATGTTTCACATGTTTTAATTCATGATTAACATGTCAGCTGCTGCTGACAAAAGTTAACTTTCACATATTCATAGATTTATTGTTTGTATGTTTAGCTGTTGCTGGCATAGGTATGTTTCATATATTCAAAGATTTGATGGTTCACCTGTTAGCTATTGCTGACATATTATATGTTTCACATATTGTCAGAACTTTTGATTCACATGTCAATGGACAAATTTTACTAGTTATTTGATGAATGATGCATTACTGTGAAAGTGCTATTGTTCGTGGTGTTCCAATTTTCGTGGCTTTCATGGTTCGCTAAAACCACGAAATAATGTTCCCAGCAAAATGCATCTTTTCCATTGAATTTTAATACATAGGATTTGAAACCATGAAGTGCCAACTAATCAGTAATTTTTACCAAAACCACAGAAATTGATGTCCGTGTATAAAAGCACTTCCACAGTACATGTGTATAGATAGTTAAATGGTCTAGATACTGTTGAAAAGATCAGGTTTGATTTTTATAAATGTAAACTAAGAAAAGTATTTGGGATAGGGAATGCAATGTTCTACCTAAAATTTTTATCATATTTATTTAATCGGTATTTATTCTTTTTTCCATGCTACCAGGAATCCTTTGAACATACCTGTACATATCAATATGCAGGTAGTTATGAAGATATCCTTTTTCAAGTATCTCACTCTTGTGTAAAAATACATGTACGTGTTGTAATCAGAAGTCAGAATATTTGGTTGAAAAAACTGGCAATTTTCATGAGAATTTTTGATTTTGGAAGATTGATATTTATATAAGATGCCTAATGTATAGACCAATTGTATTATCATGTTAATGGTGAAATGAATTTTTTTTCCCTTTTCTTTTTTTGTTTTTTACCCCAGAGGTAAGGTTCAAAGTGGGATTTATTAGACCCTTTCATGATAACTGCTGTCCTGAATTTTGCACATGTGCTCATATGCCTGTGAGTGGGAAAATGCAAAGTCATAATACATGTGAGGTCTAGATTCATTGTCCTATGACGTCATTTTTTTGTGGGAACTATTTTTATTTTCCACTCAAAATCATAGGAACGCTTTTATCGTGAAAGGGTCTATATACAGAAGTCTTTAGACAGACTAACTGGTCTATTTTGATATGAGGAATAACACTGCAGTAGAAAACCTGGTCTGTTTAATTGATTAAAACAGATAAGATTAAATTAATTATTTTGTAAAAATATTTGTTTGCATATTTTGACATGTTGAATAAGTTAGGAAACTTGTTTTTGTTGTGGTTGTGAAATTCCTAATTTCACATCATTCACAGTGTTCCAACTAAACACTACATTTGGAAAAATAATTTTTATTAAAATCACAATTTTGGGCTAACCTTTCACATGTTCTGACAGTGTTTATGGTTTTTCATTCAAACAGATTCCCTTTATAAGCTAGGGCCATACCCTAACAAATTTCTAAGAGCACTGAATCACCTGGAGTTTTATTAAATCAAACAGTTAGATAGGAAAATGTTTGAAATCTGAAATTAAGTATACTAATTCATGTAGTTAGCAAATAATTGGTGCTTTGAATATTTTGTTCAATATTTTAAAGCATTTCAATCCATAAAGAGAAAAAATATTTTACTTTTGTACAGTTGTATACTTCAATATTTTTTTATTATGGATTTTGCAAAATTTAAGGATTTATTTTTATAAAAATATTGGAATGTTTATTATTTTTGTACAAATGCTTTTTGGAATAATAAAAAAAAAATCACCTATTCCTTCACAAACAGTTACATAAAGCACAAGTTTAGGACATTAAATTTAAATATCATGTGATTGTGTGATTTCCATCCATGTGACTAATTTACACATTCATGTTTTGTATATAGAAATATACAATGTATATACATGTATTTCATCTTTTTTTTGTATACTTGTTCATACTCAGAGTCATTCCATCTTAATTACAAACATAGTAGTTGTATTAGGCTTTGAAAACTATTTTTACGGTTGGTTTAATGAATTTTCTAATATAAAATGAAAGGCTGAGGATTTTTTTTTCAGTATACCTGTACTTATGGCATATGTGGACATGAAATTTCCACATATGTTTTAAAGTGAAAATCTGCATTGTGCCATCTAGATTTTAGGAAATGATTATATTTTACTAGAAATTTATTGTAAAGCCCATTTCTAGTTTTCCTTTGCCAACAGGAAATTCTATTTATATAAATGATTTGTTATTGAACAATCAAAATAGTTTATGGTGTCTTGTTTTAAATTTTACATACTTAAATCTGGAAGTATTTGTTTCAAACTAGACTCAGGACTTGGCCATTTTGAAGGTGCTTATTTTTGAATGCCATGGACCTAAATTTGGTCCATTTTTATAATATTCTTAACTCAGACGATATATTTTGCATGGGCTTAACTTTAGCATAATTTTTGTTCTGTTGAAGTTTTTGTTTTCTTTATTTTTTGAGAGAAAATTAAGTATTTATGTAGCTGACTCGATTCATTCAGTAGTACTTTTTAGTTCTTTAATGAAAATTTTTTGTGTTTATGTTACAAATACACTTGTACCTAATTATGATGTTTTGTTATACAAAACCACATTGCTTTTGTACTTGTTAAAATGAATTTTTGAATATATTTGTTTCTAAAGGGTAAACGGAAAAAGAGAGTTCAAACTTTACAGGAAAACTTGTTAATTTTATTTTATTGAAGAAGCCATAACATGCTAATGTGACTCAGCAGCATTCTGTTTTTCAGTTTATCTTGCTTATGTTCATTTATTCCTGTAATATAGAATCAGCTCATCTTTTTGAACAGAAATTTAAAAGCTCCAAACTTTATAAATTATCCAAAGTTGATTTGATAGATTTTTCCCTGTGATTAATATTGAAGTGCAATGTTTTGTCATTATATAATTGTTCTTCTGTTTATATCTATTTATTTATTGATCTTTTTCTTTCTACACCCTATGCTGTTGGAGATATACCTCTATTTCATGTGTAGGGTACATGAGAAAGCTTCCTCACTTCAAACTTTGAAAGAAAACAAGCACTTATAGTGGCTTTGAGTTGTTATTACTCCCCTTTGGGTAGTTGTTTCTTTGACACATTTCCCATTTCCCTTCTTTTTCTACTTTTTGTTTAGTTTGGAAGTTGGTTTTACTTTTAATTCTTTGATTGCTGTTTTCTTCCTTATATGTTTTACACAATCTACCTTTTGTTGAAATGATATTCATATGATGTGCTAATGTTTGTAAATAAATCATTTTAATAATCTTGCGTTGTTGAATCGGTATGTAATCAAGAAACACACTCAAGAAAAAATAGTTAGGACTGTTCCATTAAAATTTATGTGTTGGGGGGGGGGGGAATGCACTTTGTTNNNNCCCCCCCCCCCCCAATATATTAAAAACTATTCAAACAACTACACCAAATGGATTTTTAACCCCCTACCAAGAGAAAAACAAACAATCTGTGCCCCTTCCCACCTCAATTTAAATGGAACAGCCCTTAAAGGTGTTAAATACAAAATCACCAATCTCTCAGAGCTATGTCACATTGACAAAAAACACTACTGACTTGGTTTATGGTGATAACCAGGCCTCAACAATGCCATTTCCAGCTGTTTGGTACCAATTATAATTCTGCTCAAACAAGTAAATATGCCAAGAAACTTGTCCAACAGGACAATTAAGATATGAGACAAACTGTGATACAAAATTAAAGTACAAAGTGATCTTTCTAGCATTCATAGCAATCATACAGTTGAAAAAACTTATTTTCTAATAGGCAATACAATAGAAATTTGATGGCTCGAACTGCAATAACTCGCACACCATGGATAATTGAACCCTTTTTAGCTCACCTGACCCAAAGGGTCAGTGTGAGCTATTGCCATCACTTGGTGTCCGTCGTCCGTCTACCATCCGTCCGTTAAACTTTTCACATATTCATCTTCTCCTCTGAAACCACTGAAGCAAATTCAACCAAACTTTACAGGAATGATGTATGGAAGGTCTTTTACAAAGATTGCTCATTTCGTTCCGATCCCATAAAAAACATGGCCGCCAGCGCGGAACTTGGGTTTAACATTGGACCCTATGGGAAAATTCTTATTTTCTTCTTCTCCTCTGAAACCGCTGAAGCAGATTCAACCAAACTTTACAGGAATGATGTACTGAAGGTCCTTAACAAAGACTGCTCATTTCGTTCTGATCCGATAAAAAAAATGGCCACCAGCACGGAAGATAGTTTAACATTGGCGCTATGGGAAATTCACATTTTTATCTGCTCCTCTGAAACTACTGAAGCAAATTCAACCAAACTTTACAGGAATGAAGTATGGAAGGTCCTTTACAAAGATTGCTAATTTCGTTCCGATCCGATAAAAAATTCATTTCGTTCTGGCCGCCAGCGCGGAACTTAGGTTTAACATTGGACCCTATGGGAAAATTCACATTTTCTTCTTCTGCTCTGAAACCACTGAAGCCAATGCAACCAAACTTTACAGGAATGATGTACTAAAGGTCCTTAACAAAGATTGCTCATTTCGTTCTGATCCGATAAAAAACATGGCCGCCAGCAGGGAACATAGTTTAACATTGGCCCTATGGGAAATTCACATTTTCATCTTCTCCTCTGAAACCACTGAAGCAAATTCAACCAAACTTTACAGGAATGATGTATGGAAGGTCCTCCACAAAGACTGCTCATTTCGTTCCGATCCGATAAAAAACATGGCCGCCAGCGCTTAACTTAGGTTTAACATTGGACCCTATGGGAAAATTCTTATTTTCTTCTCCTCTGAAACCGCTGAAGCAAATTCAACCAAACTTTACAGGAATGATGTACTGAAGGTCCTTAACAAAGACTGCTCATTTCGTTCTGATCCGATAAAAAAATGGCCGCCAGCACGGAAGATAGTTTAACATTGGCTCTATGGGGAATTCATATTTTCATCTGCTCCTCTGAAACCACTGAAGCAAATTCAACCAAACTTTACAGGAATGATGTATGGAAGGTCCTTTACAAAGATTGCTCATTTTGTACCGATCCGATAAAAAACATGGCCGCCAGCACGGAACATAGTTTAACATTGGCCCTATGGGAAATTCACATTTCATCTTCTCCTCTGAAACCACTGAAGCAAATTCAACCAAACTTTCCAGGAATGATGTATGGAAGGTCCTTTACAAAGACTACTCATTTCGTTCCGATCTGATAAAAACATGGCCGCCAGCGCGGAACTTAGGTTTAACATTGGACCCTATGGGAAAATTCACATTTCTTCTTCTGCTCTGAAACCACCAAAGCAAATGTCACCAAACTTTACAGGAATGATGTACTTAAGGTCCTTAACAAAGATTGCTCATTTCGTTCCGATCCGATAACATGGCCGCCTGCACGGAACATAGTTTAACATTGGCCCTATGTGAAATTCACATTTTCATCTTCTCCTCTAAAACCACTGAAGCAAATTCAACCAAACTTTACAATAATGATGTATGGAAGGTCCTTTACGACGATTGCTCATTTCGTTCTGATCCGATAAAAAACATGGCCGCCAGCACGGAACTTAGGTTTAACATTGGACCCTATGGGAAAATACACATTTTCTTCTTCTGCTCTGAAACCGCCGAAGCAAATTCAACCAAGCTTTACAGGAATGATGAACTGATGGTCCTTTACAAAGATTGGTCATTTCGTTCGGATCCAAAAAAATACATGGCCGCCAGCACAGAACATAGTTTATTTTGGCCCTATGGGGAATTCACGTAAAAAACATAGCCACCATGCAGAACATCGAAAACCCGGCTTCAGCATTTTGTCAGGTGAGCGATACAGGCTCAGTGTCTGAGCCTCTAGTTTGGTACAGTGGGACTTAAAAAAAAAAACCCAAAAATCACCAAAACTAACAATAAAAACATTTTCTGTCCTCAATTTCTTATTTCAAATGTATTCACTGCCTGTGTTTCATAAACTTTTGGAAAGGGGTAAATAGACATTTTTTGTCTGAATGTCCATAAATTTTGTCCAAGTACATTGTGAAACTTTTTTTTGGTATTGTGAACTGTGGGACTTTCAAAAAAGTTTAACAAATCACTATGGACAGTCCCACAAACCAAGAAGTCCCACAAAAATTGCTATGGACAGTCCCACAAACCAAAAGTCCCACAAATATCACTATGGACAGTCCAACAAACCAAGAAGTCCCACAAAAATCACTATGGACACATGGTGGGACTTCAAAAAAGTTCAAGAAACCACTATGGACAGTCCGATACATTGTGGGACTTCAAAAAAAATTCAAGAAACCACTATGGACAGTCCGATACATTGTGGGACTTCAAAAAAAGTTCAAGAAACCACTATGGATAGTCCGATACATTGTGGGACGTCAAAAAAGTTCAACAAACCACTATGGACAGTCCCACAAACCAAGAGTCTCACAATGTATAGTCACACAAACCATTGAAAGTCTTAGATATTAATTTTTTTTTATTTATTTTTGTTCTGGGTTATCTCTCTTTGATCATTTGATATTTATTTTTTCATTACTAGTCCTGCAGTGAAAAAAGTTTTACAATGTATCATTCGTGCGTCCGTCCGTAAACTTCATTCAAAGATCTTCTCCTCTGAAACCACTGGGCCAATTGAAACCAAACTTGGCCACAGTAGTCCTTGGGTGGTCCCCTTTAAAAATTGTGTCGCTCAGGTCTGTACGTCATCCAAGATGGCCGCCAGCTGGGACCAAAATCTAACATTGGACCCTATGGAAAAAAATGTTTCAAATTCTATTTCTCTGAAACTACTGAGCCAATTAGAACCAAACTTGGCCACAATAGTCCTTGGGTGGTCCCTTACAAAAAAGGTGTTTTTTAGGTCCGCGTGATTTCCAAGATGGCGGCCAGCGGAAACAGTTTTATCATTGGACCCTATGGGAAAACATTTTCAAAGATCTTCTTCTCTGAAACTACTGAGCCAATTGGTACCAAACTTGGCCACAATAGTTTTTGGGTGGTCCCTTACAAAGGTGTTTTCAGGATCGCACTACATTTAACATGGCCGCCAGCGGGGGACATAGTTTTAATATTGGACCCTATGGGAAACAACATCTTCTCCTCTGTAACTACTGGGCAAATTGGACCCACCTTTGGCCACAATAGTCCTTGGGTGATCCCTTACAAAAAAGTGTTTTTAAGGTCTGCGCGAATTCCAAGATGGCCGCCGGTGGGAAACATAGTTTTAACATTTGAACCTCTGGGAAAACACTTTCAAAGATCTTCATCTCTGAAACTACTGAGCCAATTGGAACCAAACAATAGTCCTTGGGTGGTTCCTTACAAAAATGGTGTTTTTCAGGATTGCGCTATAATCAACATGGCCGTCAGAGGGGGACACAGTTTTAACATTGAACCCTATGGGAAAACACATTCAAAGATCTTCTTTTCTGAAACTACTGGGCCAATTGGAACCAAACATGGCCACAATAGTCCTTAGGTGGTCCTTTGCAAGAAAGATGTTTTTCAGGTCAGTGCTATATTCAAGATGGCAGCCAGTGGGAAACATAGTTTTAACATTGGATCCTATGGGAAAACATTTTCAAAAATCTTCTTTGCTGAAACTACTGAGCCAATTGATACCAAACTCGGCAACAATAGTCTTTGGGTGGTTCCTTACAAAAAGGTGTTTTTCAGGATTGCGCTACATTCAACATGGCTGCCAGCGGGGGATATAGTTTAACATTGGACGCTATGGCAAAACACATTCAAAGATTTTCTCCTCTGAAACTACTGAGCCAATTGGAACCAAACTTGGCCACAATAGTCCTTAGGTGGTCCTTTGCAAAAATGTGTTTTTAAGGTCAGCGCAATATTCAGGATGGCCGCCAGGGGGAAACATAGTTTTAACATTGCACCCTATGGGAAAAACTTTCAAAGATCTTCTTCTCTGAAACTACTGAGCCAATTGGAACCATACTTGGCCACAATAGTCCATAGGTGGTCCCTTGCAAAAAAGGTGTTTTTCAGGATCGCGCTATATCCAGCATGGCCGCCAGTGGGGAACATAGTTTTAACATTGGACCCTATGGGAAAACGCATTCAAAGATCTTCCCCTCTGAATGTACTGAGCCATTTGGAACAAAACTTGGCCGCAATAGTCATTGAGTGGTCCCTTACAAAAAGGTGTTTTTCTGGTCAGCGCGATATCCAGCATGGCAACCAGCGGGGAAATTAGTGTTTCCTATAGGGTCCAATATTAAACTAACAGAGGTCTTTTCCCCTTTAAGTAATAAGGGATATTGGATTTATAGTTTAATTATATATAAGGGCTCTTTAGCATAAAATGTCTATGTTAATCAAGGGCCTGGTGAGCGATACAGGCTCTTGAGAGCCTCTTTTTTATCCCTTTGTTAAAATTTAAACATAGTTCGACCTCAATATCTTGAACACCTCTTTGGCATGGCCCCTTTGGTGTAAGAGCCATGCAGTTCGACTGTAATTCAGCAATATCGAGACCAGAACAATTTATTTCAACATGTGTTCATACTCAATGGAAAGTATGAGTAAACTCCTTTTACATCTCCTAACATCGGAAAAGAAGGATACATTGGGCATGGTAGTTATGTAATGTAAGTGAGAACCGAACCGTCAATCCAAAACGAACAATTCAAGGACAATGGCAACATCAGAAACAAAAAAAAGAAAAAAACAGAGACACAACATGGGTACGACACAGAAAAGAAAAATGAAGACACACACACACACACAAAGATGAACAACACAGACCCAATAAAAAATTATGGGTGAGATCAGGTTTAACATTTGCCCTCCCATATACCACCGAAGCAGCTTCTGACAAAGATTATAAAAACGCAAGAAGCATCGCCCCTCTCCTAACACAGGACCTCAAATCCAAACTTAATGTGTACTGATTCACCCTGTGCAATATTCCAGTGTGGAAATTTAGGTTTGGGGGGTAATATGCCCTGATATCAATGCTAGTTATAGATCCATGTTTGTGGTAAGGATGGAATCTGACAACTACTTACTGTAGTGTATCGAAATACTATCAAAGAGGTTCATAATTAGGTCTTAAACAGATATTTCCTCAATTTTCCAAAGCATAACTCTAGAATGCAATTTATGGATTTTATTGACATTCACAAAGATAACAGCAGTAGAGGCAAGGGAGATACCTATAGATTTTGGGCTCAGTAGGTCAAAATTCAATTTCTGAAATACAGAAACGAAAATTCGGTCCAAAAATTGCATAACTTCAGAACGTCTATTTATGGATTTGCATGAAATTTACATAGATGACAATATTAGACGTAAGGTAGACAGACATATTTTGATTTTGGGCTCAGTAGTTCATAAGTTGAGATCAGAAATAATTACAGAAGTAATGAGTTCTCGGGGCATAACTTTTTTCAACACTTTAATGGATTTGAATGAAATGCACACGGATGACGGCATTAGAGATAAGGAAGACGCCTTTTGATTTTGGTCACAGTAGGTCAAAGTTACTCAATACTCGTACAGAAAACAAAAATTTGGTCAAACAATTTGTTTTCCAGAGCGGTATCTACAGAATGGCTTTGTGGATATAAATAAAACGTACACAGATGGAGTCATTAGAAGTTAGGTAAGCACAGGGCTCAGTAGGTCGAATGTCAATGTCACAAATAATTACAGAGATTAAAAATTCTGTCCAGAAATTGATTTCTGGATCATTACTTCAGAACAACTTCATGGAATAGACGACATTTACAGTGATGACAGCATTAGGGGTAAGGACAGCACGCAGATTTTGGGCTCAGTAGGTCAAATAATTATAGAAATTAAAAATTTAGTACAAAATTGGTTTCAGCAGCACAAATAAACGACGCCTTTGGATTTAAATATGACAACATTAGAGATAGGAAAGACTCCTATTGATTTTGGACTCAGAAGGTCTTAGGTTTAATTCACAAATACTTACAAAAAAAATCGGTTTCCGGAGCATAACTTCAAAATGCCCTTATTGATTTGAATTGCTTATGCATATGAAAACATTTGAGTTAAAAAATTGAAAGCATTAGAGGTTAACCATTGTAGGCGTTTTCTGTTATCCTTTGTTTTTTTAACCCATTGATTGTCGAGAGTCCACATCTTCTTATGAAAATCAATATTTAGTCCAAAACTGGTTTTCGGAATATCTCTTAGATGCCTATGAATTTGAATGGAATAAATTAAGATGACAACATAAGGGGAAAGAAAGACACCTTTTGATTTTGGGTCTAGGAGGTCAAAATTCAAGGTGACAAAAAGTTATGGAAATTAAAAATTCGGTCCAAAAATTGGTTTCAAGAACATGACTTTTTCACATAAAAATTGATGGATTTTAAACATCTGCAGATGAAACATGCGAAAGCATGTAAAATAAACAGCTGTTTCTTTTGGGCTAAGTAGGTCGAAGGTCAATACATGAGCTTCATAATTAAAGTGTAATCTAATTGATTTTGTGCTCAATAAGTAAAAAGTTGAATTTAGAATTCGGTCCAAAATTTGCTAAGGTAGACGCCTACTGATTTTAGGCTCAAAAGGTGGACAGTCCACTGTGCAAATACGTACAGAAAACGAAAATTCGGTGCATAGGTTAATGGCACAAAAATGGTCTTCCGTTTCAGCACTTAAGTACTTTAGTTGGCCCGAAAATCGACTTATTTTGAAACTTGCAATATCTAAATTTTAGTAAATGTTATATAAAACTAAGGAGTATCTCCTTCGTGTACAGTTCCGTTCTTATCCGATTTTGGCTTTTAATTCAGTTTCTATTGTTCTTTTTCAGCTTTTACACCTATTTCAGTTTATAGTCGTCCAAATATTTTGACTTGATTTGCACTGAAGAGACATATGTTGTTGAAATGGGCATCTCCAGAAACAAAGTTTACAGTAACTTGGATATTTTGTCATTCTTTTAGTATTCTAGCACCTTGTTTCACTCGAAAATCGAAATTGCAATGAATTTTGATAACAGCAAATAAAGGGATATGGAGTAAATGTACATGGAAAAAATCCCTATGGATACATGGTAAGGTTAACGACCGGCATCGGGGCCTGGACCGTAGGCTTAATTATTATAATTTGTGACAGACCAATTGTTATAGGCCATGGCCTGAAATTACTCCGTGTACCCCCCCACTGATGATCCAGACCGTTTTTTTTCAGTCCTTTTATATCCCCTCATCAAAGTAAAACATGTTAACACGAATGTAACCTGCACGCATAGACAGTATAGGGCCACTTTTATAGTACACCACAAAAAATTCTTGTATTTTAGTTTCATTCTTAATTTTATCTTTTAAGCTCCATAATTTTTATGTAGATGAGTTAGATGTACTGAAATTTGGTATCAAATTAAAGCTTATTTAATATACCTTACAATGAACACAAGTTTGGGCACATTACGCTATTTTTGTGACCTGGGGATGCAAAAAATATACCCCTCCCCTGCCAAAAATAGCGAAAATGACGATTTTTTTTAGCTTTCAATTCCTTTCAGATGAATAAATCTCATCATTTGATCTGGTTTTTATGCCTAATTTATCAGTTGTGATACAATGTTGAAAAATAAGACCATTAAAGTCCTTAAAATTTTGATTTTTGGTATAAAATGTTTGAAAAATTGAAATTTTCGGAATTTTAGATACTTTCACAATTTCGTCTTTCTTACTTCTGGATCGTATAAATTTGAATATAAATCTAATAATTGCCAATGCAATAATGATTTATGATATGTAATCAACAAATTACGTGAAAAAATTTTAGAGTCAGCCTTATTGTGGGATCAGAAATGTCAAATTTAGCACCCCTCCCCCTTAAAATTAAGAGAAAATTTAAAATATTCGGGCTCTAAATGATAAAAAGATAATGTCTAATACAAAATATTGTGTATATTTCACTAAAGCTGACATACAGAAGCCCATTTAAGTAGATTCAAACTTTTTAAGGGGTCTTTTTTGGCCATTCTGCTCGAAATTTTATGAAAAATGGGAATTTTCCGTTTTTCAGAAATATTGCTAATTTGACTTAGAGATGTAAAAACTTTACGAATTTGGTATCT
>MJUU01034821.1:16547-37134 GCA_002080025.1 Modiolus philippinarum
CTCTGTTTTTTCTATTAAATCATAAATTAGTCTGGTACATTCCCCTATGTATCTTCCTTTAACAAAACCTTGTTGAGTTTCACTAACAATACTTGAGAGAAAGGGTTTAATTCTATTTGCCAGGGAAGCAGAGGCGATTTTGGTGTCCACGTTTAACAGTGTTATGGGTCTCCAATTTTTTTAAAAAGTTTTGTTCTTGCCTTCCTTAGGAATGCATGTAATCAGTCCTTGTAGAAAAAGAACCTATTTCCAAACTATAATTAAATGATTTAACTAAATATTTACCAATATCATTCCAAAAAAAATTGTAAAACTCTGTTGTAAAACCATCTAGCCCTGGGGATTTACCATTTTTCATCTTTTTTAGGGCTTGAAGGCATTCAAAACAAGTAAGATCACCTTCAGTTTGAATTTTATGATCATCTGTTAACTTGTTTAAAAAGGGATTATTTGAATCAAAAAACAAAGATTCATGTTCTTCAGTTAACACTGGATCAATTGATGTATACAATTTTTCATAATAAATTTTTTGTGCATTTAAAATTTCAAATTGGTCTGTAATTTCTTTTCCATTATCCAGTATTAATTTAGGTATTATTTTTTCACTATAATGCCTTTTTTCAAGATTACAAAAATAATTTGTACACTTTTCACCCTCTGCTTCCCATCTTGCTTTAGCTCGAGCCATAATCCCAGTTATCTTTTTTTCCCTGTGGGTGACTAGCTGATTTTCACCTTCCTTTATTTTATTTTTAAAACTTTCCGAAGGACTTTTTTCAAAAGCAGATGTTAATTCATACAATTTCTGCTCCAATTCCTTTTCAATATTTTTATCTATCTTTTTCAAGTAGGAAGAATATGATATAGTTTTACCTCTAATTAATCATTTTAAAAGTTCCCAAAAATGTGTGGATTAAGAGAAAGTTCTATATCATTATTGTCTTCTGTGACAAGACGATTGGAATACTGATTTAGAGTTTCTTAATTTCCTTTACATATTCCTTGTCATGTAAAAGACTATTGTTAAATTTCCAGGTACCCCCACCCCTTGTTTGATTGTAGAATTGTAATGTAAGACACACAGGGGAATGATCTGAACGATAACTTACATCTATTGATACATCTTTTACAAAATTATCAAAATCAGTGGATATCAAAAAGTAATCTAAACGACTTTGTTTTAAATTTGGTCCCCTCCATGTGTATCTTCTTGTTTGTAAATTCTTTGCACGCCATATATCTACTAAATCTAAATTAGTTTTCATTTCCATAATTGTTTCATTTGATTTTACATTATTTTTTGAAATATAGTTTACTGTATCCAGATTATAGTCTTGTACAACATTCCAGTCCCCTCCTATAATAATTGAGGAGTTAAGCAATTCAGTTAAAAGTTTCCTAATATTATTAAAAAACAATGGACTATCCTCATTTGGACCATAAATTGCTGCAAGACACATTCGATAGTCTTGAATAGTAATATCTATTATTATGTAGTTTTTGTTTTTCTTATCTATTATTTCTTTATGTAAAGTATACTTAAAAGTATTTTTAATTAAAATTGCTACTCACCTAGAGTGGCTGGTGTGGGAGCAAAAACATGCTTTAAAAATTCTTGGTCTTTGATATTTTTTTGAAATTTATTTAAGTTCGATCTTGAATCAAATTAGCACATAAGTCCACTCTAAATGGTAAAGTCCATTTTGATGAAATTCCATTCAGCGACTTTTAAAATTCAATTTAAAATCAAGTTTTAAAAATTTTCAGCCGAACATAATCTTCTGACCATTTTCCACCTACCGTACAAATTTCGAGAAGCAGTTGTTGTTCTGATAGTACTTACATGTACAAACTATGAAAACTTGACATAAAATATTGACATGATATACTGAGTGATCTGTTCGAGTTGAAAAACATGTTGACAGTAACTTCGATTGTTTGTTATTTATATAATATTTACAGATCTATAATAAAGAAAAATTTGGTTAATTCAAGAATCAAAAAGATTGAAAACAAGGTAGATATCCAAATAAAAAAGATTCAAAATGAAAAAAAAGAATAAAATCTTACTGTAGAAAATTATCATTATTACTTTAGGTATTTTACCATGTATGATGGGACAATAGAATTGATCGTGAATGGAGTTTCGGGAAATTTCCGAAAATAAGAAGATTGAATTTTGGCTTCCTCAATCGATAAATATTGAAAGTGAAAATTATAATAAAAGGGAATTGATAAAGACTTTATGGTATCATTGTGAAGACATCTTGTTAATGCCAAGATGAAAAAAAAAACAATACAACCGTTGTTTCCATTACTTGCTTTTAACCATGTATTCGTAGAGACTTTGTCTCATATGCATTTTCTTCGTCCTTTCATTGCTAGTTGGCTCTCCAAAAATAACTAGTCTTTCCACATATTGTAGTCCATTTTAATGAAATTTTATTCAAAGACTTTAAAACGTCGACTTTAAAAAACTTCAAAAGATAGTATAATTTCTGACAATTCTCTACCTTCCGTAAAAATTTCGACATATTTTGTTTTGATGGAATTTGCATGTACAAACTATGAAAAGTTGACAATTCAATTATTGAAACGACTGTTTTTACCACAATGTATTATAAAAGTACTATTTTATGGCAGGCCTCAGAGGATTAATTTGTCTTTTAGAGTTTTATGAAATTTTCCAAAATCGAATTCAAACACTTTTGGAATACGATAATTAACGTCTGTTTGATTTCAATTAAGTCGAAAGGTGTTGTTGTTCAGAATGATTTTCTTTAAATTGCCTCGCTTGGAAATTTACCAAATATGGAATCATTTTAAATCGCTAGAATTTAAAATTGCGTGCAAAAATTTCAAAAAATTGGACTTTGTTATATCAGGAAACTTTTAAAGTTGGAACCGGAGTAAAACTTCCAACAGCCTTATACACATCAGCCCTCTGGATGAGGTAAAGCCATTTTAATGAATTTTTATTCAAAGACTTCGATTTTAAAACAAATTTGAAAATTTGTCAGGTGAAAATATTTTTCTGACCATTTTTTACCTTTGGTACAAATTTCAAGAAGCAGATGGTGTTTTGATTGAACTTACACATGTTACTTGTACAAACTGAGAAAAGTTGGAAAAATATTAACATTATAGGTTATATGATCTCTTATTTTAATCAAAACATGGAAGTCATTCTGATATTTGTTTTATAAGACGACATCTGGTTAATTAAAAGATTGAAAAACAAGGTATAAGTCAAAACAAGAATAAGTGATCGAAAATTTGAAGAAAATTATAAAATTTGGGATTAAAAAAACATTTACAATCTAACTATAGAAAATTATTATTATGATTGAAGCAATCTAAACATGTACTACGATGGGAAGATAGAATTCCAAGAATAACTTTGACCATGTCTAGAGTTTCGGTAATTTACATAGATTTTTGCTCTTTGCCAAATTACCAAAACTAGCAACATAACTATTTTTGCAGTTTCCATTCGTCATTATTGGAACTAAATGAATTGACCAAAAATACATGGTTGCTGGGTACATTTTCCTAAAATAACAGGGTTTTCAGTATGTTTGAAAGTTTTGTGAAATAAACAAAAAATTGTAGGATTTAATGGGATCGTTTACACAGTTGAAAATAAATATAGACGAACGCAGTTTTAATTGTCGTGTTTTCGATTCTTGCAATCCTGACAAGTTCCAACAATTTTGTAATAGTAAATCATTTATACGTTAATGGTTATCATCGTGATTGTCTTGCTTCTTTTCTTCAAAGACGAATGCGTGCGCTGTTGAAACATGACGAGCTGACTCCAATCCTGAAACAAAATCTACAAGACTCTTTTCATTCTTACTTTGACCGTTTCATATGTGGAAAAATCGCTGGCCCCTTAAGATTTCTGCCTGGCCACTAAAAATGTCAACTTGCCACCATATTTTTGCCATTGTAGCCAGCTGAAGACTTGAAATAAAATTCTCTTTTGTGAGGCCTGATATAATATAAAGCTTATAAATTGTGGATATGTCTCAACTGTTGAAACGGACTGAAAATGTCAGACTTTTGGTTCACGCTATACTACTGCTTGTAAAAAGACAACAACTAGATCGCTATCACATGACTGAAAAGTCAGGGTCATTATCTATGCTTGCAATATTTGTATGTACTAATTAAAATGCAACTCCAATCAATATCAAATAATAAGTGGATAAAGGTGGGTTGGTAGAGGCTGTGCATTTTTGTGGGTTTGCTTGAATTTTTGCATTTTTGAACATTTTTTTTAAATTGTGGATTTCCTATGTTTGGGTTCTAGTGCTGCTGAATTAATCTCTGAAATTGCCATACAACTCATTAAAATTAATTGCAATGTGAAATGGTCATGTTCATTTACTCCATATCCTTTCGTAAAATATTTACAGGAGTTTGTCTTTTGTGTGAAGTTGGTAAAACAATTCCCTGTGTTTGAGATGTATGCCCTTTATTTTTCTTAGATATGGTTGTTGTACATGTGATTATATCTCATGTGTACACTTTGTGTATAACTATTATCTAAATTTATGTAAATTCTAAAACTAAGGTTTAACTCCTTCCATCGAAGTTTTGTCCTTAGCCATAGTTGATATTACTGTTTATGTGGGTTTCGCTTGTTTTTTTTTTTACATTTTTGAACATTTTATGAATCGTGGATGTGCTATGTTTGGGTTCTAGTGCTGCTGATGAGAAATTAATTTCCGAAATGGCCATACAACTCATTAAACATTTTCCAAAATTTACTCACTCGCAGTGTGACGGATGCTTTTAACAGAGCAGGCAAGCTTATCCTTCCGGACCACCTGATGTCGCTTTCGGTTTTTATGAGAGTTTAAACCGCCAGTGCTTTAGTTTTTTATGTTGTCTTGTTTAATTTTAGTTTCGATTTCGTTAATAATGTTGGTGAAACGGATCTGTCCTTCTCTGTGTCTGAACACTAAAGTGATTACAAAAACGTTTTCAAAATTTAATCTTTTGGGGTGAAAGAAGTAACACGTACCATGGTTTTTAATTGGTTTTGTTTCCGGGTTAGAAAATGGAAACAACCAATCAGCTACCAAACAGATATTTCAAAAACATGTTTACCTTACTTAGAGTGCGACGGGTGCTGTTAACAGAGCAGGACACGCGTAGCCTTCCAGAGCACATGATGTTACTCTCAGTTTCACTGGAGTTCACACTGAGAGTGCCTTTGTTTTGAATGTTGTGATTTTTATTTTTGTGCTTTGCATCTGTCTAACGTCATTGTTTCCTGTGTCTAACGTCATTGTTTTCTGTGTCCTCGTTTAAGCCATGTCTTTGGACTTCGATTTTTGTAAATTCCACTCCTTTGTACCTTCCATATTCTACTGCCGTTGTTCATTTACTCCATATTCTTTCGTAAAAGTTTTACATAACTAAGGGGTAAGGCTGTGATTTTAGCGGAGGTACTCCCTAGTATTAAACAATATTTTCTTGAATTGTGATATTGCAAGATTCCAAGTAAATTGGCTGGTCTGTAAATATTGTTGTGTTAACATTTCTTGTTAATATTATAGGAAAATTGGATTTTAGCAAATCAAATATATAAGTTTGCAACATAAAAACATAAACACAGAATAATAAAGAATTACCTAACTCGGTTAGTCTATCGATAGGCTCTCAAACATTAGTTAGTTTACTCGGTTAATTGAGAATTAATTAGTAAATTTTATATTTTGTACCGGTTACAGGAACAGAGTCGACAAATATGCAGTGTTATCTGTTGTATTGTTCACATAGTTTCACATAGGTTTAGAACACATTGATACACAGGATTCTCGCTATATGTTTGATTAAAATATGTGAACATAGGTTGGTTAGCATAGGTGCTGGCCAAAAACCGGTTTAATTTGGAAACGTGAAATATCTTAATTTAGGAATTTTATTCAAAACTTAGGAGTATCATCTTTGTGCATAGCTCTGGCGAATCTGATTTTTTCCTTTCTATTCAGATCTATTTGTAATCTGTTCTCTATCAACCTGACATATATTTACATTTATATATTTCCATGTGATTAGATTTGCTTACCCTTCCGGAGCAATGATGTCACTCCCGGTTTTCATGGGAGTTCACATTATGAGTGCATTAGTTCTTAATGTTATCTTTTTATTTCCGTGCATTGTATCTGTCTCTCGTCCTTGTTTTGTCTTTGTTTTTCTCTGTTGCCGTTTTTTCCATGAATTTGAACTTCGATTTTTGTGATCATCGCTTCCTTCGTTTATTCGGTATTCTACTGCCGTTGTTTGATCTACACTGAAGCCGCGATGGTTGTCGAAATAGCCATATGCAGAAATAAAATTTAGAGTAGCATCAGTTTTTTGTAATTCGTAATATATAGTTATAAGCGTATAGCGACAAGTACAACGCCATAAATGTAAAATTCATGTTTTCTTTCACTTGAACTTCCTGTTAACAGTGGCTTACGAGTCACGTGGTTCATAGCTTTGGCGACTGTTGGTGATTGGTGCACAGCATTTAAAAATTGCTTTCATGTTAATAAGAAAAAAGTTTGTTGAAATATATACATATATACAGTTCAATTTTGCTTTACATTGCATTGGATCACTGTTGATGGGTATCTCTCATTCCAATTGCGCATTGAGGGTACAAGTTTTTTGAGCGTATTGCAGCAATGATGCCATTATGATGGAAAGGACCATTTGCAAACAAGTACATCGCCATAAATGTAGAAATCTTGTCTGTTTCACTTTACCTTTCTGTTTAACAGTGGCTGACGAGAACTCTTGCGAATAACAGTTAATTCATATCTTTGTCGATTGTGGGTGATTGTTGCACAGCATTTAAAAATAATTTCATATCAATAAGAAAAAGTTTGTTGAAATATATACATATATACAGCTAAATTTTGCTTTACATTACACTTTATGTATATACTGACAGCATGAGTTTGTTGATACATATGTAGGTGTAAGCTGTTTTAGTTGACTAAAACAATTCTAGTTGTGTATAACTATTACATCAATCCGTCTATTACGAATGGGCATGTCGTTATATAAGATTAATTGAGAGTATTCGTGTGAAACCTGACTGTCAACGGGTTTTACCGAGCACGTAAAGATGTACCAAATCTAAAGCCAGATCTAGAGTAAGATAAACTGCGACTGATTATTTGGTCGTTTTTACTTCGTTTCACTGATTAAGTTGAAGTTATCCGTCTTGATTTGTGAAAATTGTTTTGGACGAAAGTAAAATATTGAGTCAGATTTATGCAGCTTTCGACAAAGAGATAAATAATTACATTTGGGGGGAGGGAAGCCAATACTGGTTCTTCCCTTGGTGAATTCATTGATTATTTTCTAGTAGCTAAAGACATGAATGAGAAGCTCTATTAATCAATATAAATAATTAGTATTTTTTCATTTTCATTCTATTCTGGCTTTCATGTGTTAGAATCAAGCTTTCATCTATTATTATCACTCTTTGAAATTTATAAACCCAACATCACAACACCAAAAGTATCAACCACCTATTGATTCCCTGTAGCAGGTTAAAAGAGATTTTGATCGGTGATTAGAAGGAGATTGGTGCTTCTGCTGAACTGCTGAAACTAATAATAAGTTGCCAGGTAGAATTTCTTAACTTTTCAGAATTGCAATCAATCATTTTTTTTAAAATTTAACTATTGAAATTGGCTGTTTTAACTCTTATGCATTCAAAAAGGTAAGATTGCTGGTAGAATTTCAAAAAAGTTACATACTAAAAAACTTGAAAGAAATGCTACGCTTCCTGCACGTTAAAGAACCCTTGTAGCCAGCTCTTTTTTGAGTGGTGCGTAGGTGATTGGCTACAGGGCTAAACTCCCCGCCCCTTTCGATTTCACCCTACTTTTCCGGTGGCAGTCAGAATTTCCCGTCCCATGACTCTTTCCATACCACAAAGTGATTC
The DNA here is from genome assembly GCA_002080025.1 of Modiolus philippinarum. Classification (NCBI taxonomy): domain Eukaryota; kingdom Metazoa; phylum Mollusca; class Bivalvia; order Mytilida; family Modiolidae; genus Modiolus; species Modiolus philippinarum. The sequence goes on from MJUU01034821.1 coordinate 24,508, forward strand.
TGTATTAACAAACTTGTTCTCGTCTTCATATAGCTGAAATATTGCTCGGTAGACGTTAAACAATATTCAATCAATCAATCAATCAAAAGAGACTGAAAACGTAATTGGTAGATCAAAATGAAATAACCAAGCCTTCGAGAGATCCAGAATTTTAACATAGATCAAAATGAAAAGATTTTAGAAGCTCACTTTAAAGATCATTATTACTTTTAGGAATTTATTCAGGTATAATAGCTATAGAATTCCAAAAATAAGATGTCGAAAATCTCAGGAATTTACTAAAAATATAAACGTATTTTTTTGCATCCTAACTCGATCATTATTGTAAATAATAATTATAAAAAAAGAAATGACAAACAAAAAACAAAAACAAAAAACAAAAAAAGAGGTATCATTTTTGAATGCCTCAATTTGATTTTTGAAAACATCAATAAAAATGATTTTCAATTGAATGGTTTTAGATACCTTGTCAAATATGCATTTACTCCATATCCTTTCCTTGATTGGTAGTTTTGCCGAATTTACTAGAACATGTTTTTGATTTTATTTTAAAAACCAGATGACAATTTATGCCGTTTAATGAAAATAAACAAGATTGTCCCAAGAAAAAGGCAAGTTAAAACTGGAATTATTTACAACGTGTTCAAGCTAGGATACTTATAGTTTATTAAATTTATTACCATGTTTTTTTTTTTTAATTTTCAGTCTATTCTGGCTTTTATGCGTGAGATTCAAACTTTCATCTGTGATCGGTGATTAGAAGGAGATTGGTGCTTCTGCTGAACTGCTGAAAATAATAATAAGTTGCCAGGTAGAATTTCTTAACTTTTCAGAATTGGAATCAATCATTTTTTTAAAATTTAACTATTGAAATTGGCTGTTTTCACTCTTATGCATTCAAAAAGGTAAGATTGCTGGTAGAATTTCAAAAAAGTTACATACTAAAAAACTTTCGTCATCTGATGAATGAAAATGTTCTTGACGCCGACATCAGAATTGCGTCTCGTTATTTCCTGCTTCCACAACATTCATCGCGGACTAGACAAAACTCCTCAGACTCTCATTTTCTCCTTTCAAGATTTTTTTTCAGCCCTGAACAAAATGGAAAGAAAACATTTTGGTTTTTTTTTCTCCTTTTTGTCATTTATTTTCCAAATTTTAAATTCCAAATTATAATTAATCAAAAATGAAATCTGCTTGTCAATCTTTTCTTTTAGACGAACATCTATAGGAATTAATTTTACAATATTCATAAAATATCAACAACTAAAAATAATTTTTGCTTTAAACTAACATTCTCCAATTTTATGCAAACTAAACCTAATCAAATCAAACAGAAGCAGATATTGTTTTGATAGAACTTACATGCACAAACTGTGAAGAACTGTAGACAATAATATTGACATGATTGACCGAGTGATCTGGTTAGTGTTATCAAAACATATTAAATAATGTAACAGTTGTATAACAATGAGAAATTCGGTCAATCAAAAGAGTCCACGTGTTGAAAGAAATGCTACGCTTCCTGCACGTTAAAGAACCCTTGTAGCCAGCTCTTTTTTGAGTGGTGCGTAGGTGATTGGCTACAAGGCTAAACTCCCCGCCCCTTTCGATTTCACCCTACTTTTTCGGTGGCAGTCAGAATTTCCCGTCCCATGACTCTTTCCATACCACAAAGTGATTCTGTATTAACAAACTTGTTCTCGTCTTCATATAGCTGAAATATTGCTCGGTAGACGTTAAACAATATTCAATCAATCAATCAATCAATCAAAAGAGACTGAAAACGTAATTGGTAGATCAAAATGAAGTAACCAAGCCTTCGAGAGATCCAGAATTTTAACATAGATCAAAATGAAAAGATTTTAGAAGCTCACTTTAAAGATCATTATTACTTTTAGGAATTTATTCAGGTATAATAGCTATAGAATTCCAAAAATAAGATGTCGAAATTCTCAGGAATTTACTAAAAATATAAACGTATTTTTTGCATCCTAACTCGATCATTATTGTAAATAATAATTATGAAAAAAGAAATGACAAACAAAAAACAAAAACAAAAAACAAAAAAGAGGTATCATTTTTGAATGCCTATTGATGACCTCAAGATTAAAAACGTCAATAAAAATGATTTTCCATTGAATGGTTTTAGATACTTTGTCAAATATGCATTTACTCTATATCCTTTCCTTGATTGATAGTTTTGCCACATTTACTAGAACATGTATTTGATTTTTTTTCAGTGTTTTCCAGTTTTCCAAAAAACAGATGACAATTTATGCCGTTTAAGAGTGTTCACTGTATGAAAATAAACAAGATTGTTCCAAGAAAAAGGCAAGTTAAAACTGGAACCATTTACAACGTGTTCAAGCTAGGATACTTATAGTTTATAAAATTTATTACCATGTTTTTTTTTAATTTTCAGTCTATTCTGGCTTTTATGCGTGAGATTCAAACTTTCATCTGTTATCATCACTGTTTGAAATCTGTAAACCCAACATCATAACACTAAATGTACCATCAAACTATTGGTACTTTCTAAAAAATTATCAGAGATTTCAAGTCAGTGATTAATTGGAGATTGATCCTGCTGAACTACCAAAAATAATTAATGATTAGAATATTTAGCCTCAAAAGCAAAATGTTTATGAAAAGCAAGGAATTTTCTAACTGTACTATTTTGGGTCTCATAAAGGCCCGAGCCTAAATTTCAAAATATGCTACTTTGTCCATATCTGTTCAAAGAAATTCCTATTAGAAATCTAGAGGACAATTAAAAATCCTTAAATGGTTGATTTTCATATTACTCCACAGTTTAATGTTGAATATAATAATAATGTTACCCACTTCAATTGATTTATCCCTTATATTTTTCTGATAGATATGGAAAAATTACTTCAACTTGGTATGGAAGTGGTAATTTTAGACATGAGTTCAAAATTGGCCGATGCCGCTGCTGGTGGACTAGAGGTCCCGAAGGGTATTCACCAGCATAATAGTCAGACTTGTCTGACATGACAATTTTACCTTGCGTGTTATAGAAAATTACTGTTTTTAACAAAATTCTAACCACTTCAAAAATACCAAGGCTTCATTCCGTGCATGGCACTCAGTAGATATCCCTGGTACTGGATTTGGCTTTCTATTTCGATATTTTGAAAATGAGCATACTTCTTTTTTGACTACTTTCTAGATGATGGCTTTAGTAGTTATAAAATGACAATTCTGCCGCAGGACCATTTTCAAGCAGAAATCCTGCATGAAACCCCACCCCGGGGGCCTCGGGATGCAAATGAGTATTGACCGAGGCGGGGATGCTGAAAAGCGCAGGGAGGCAAGGACTCACCAAAGTGAATTAAAAAATTTTGAAATCCAATAAATCATGAATTCCGAAACTTCTCAAAATCCGGATCAGCAAATCCGATTGCTAGGTCCCGGGCGGGAAGAGAGCGACGACGAAGTGAGAAAGAGGGCACAGGCTCAAAAGGAGACCAGACGCCAGCCGATTATGTGGTGGCGCGACCTGCCTTGGGAAATATTCCAAGTGATGGGGGTCAATGAGACGAAAAGCCAGTATGGGGACGGCATGATTCTGACGCTGGAGAGGAAAGGGGTAGAAACCAAGGTCTGCAAAAACCTCACTTTTTTATAAAAGTTTATGATAGACTGAAATCAAATATTTTTTGCAAATCAATTTTCGTAATTATATTTTCACTTAAAAGTATTCGAAAATTGTGCTTGCTTGGCAGCATTAAAAAATAACTAGTTTCCACGAATTTCAGGTAATTAACCAAAACTGAAATAACTTATTCTTGCAGTCCAATTATTTAAAACGACTGTTTCGTAAAAATGAATTAAAACAAAGTTGAGTTGGCTGCCGTGCAAAATAAAAAAAAATATATATATAATTAGTTTAATAGAGGTCTAAGGATTTATTAAAATCGGAGTCAAAATCTTCCGATTTCACTATAATTATTGTTTGTTTGTTTCAAATTTAGTGAAAAAGCATGGTTGCTAAGTAAAATTTAAAAAAAATCCTATCTTGAAGAGTTTTTTTACTAATTATGGATTACGGTTTATGCCGTTGATGAGATGTTACTCCTTAAAAAACGTGCACAGCATAACGTAATATTCTGTTTATTACATGTATGTAACCCTTGTATTTTTTTTATTCGAAACAATTGGGCCGATGCAACTGCTGGTGAACGAAAGGTCCCCGATGTTATTCAAACATTATTATACTGACTGTTGACTATTTTGAAAAGTTGCATTGACAAATAGTTCTGTTCTGTTAAAAATGTTTCACAGTATCGAAAGTCAACAAAGTTACTGTAAAAATAAAATAAAATAAAAATAAATTAAAAAAAAATAAGAAAGAAAATAAAGTAGAAAAAAATACGAAAAGCAAATCAGCAGACGACACTCTTTCAATTGATGAATGGAAACTTGATTTCATTAATTGCACATAAGTACCACCCACTTGTCGGTCAGGACAAAACTCCGTCTTCGCACGTGATGATAGATGATGATTGACGAAGAAATTAATAATGCAGTCAACGCTATTTCTTTTAAAAACTATTCGAAAATTAAACTGTTTTACTATAAAAGAACTTTCTTACAGGAGGTATAATAATTGATTAAAACGCTTCTGATAGTAATCCTTGAAACACATGTACAGCATAACATCTTGTTACACATCAGCACACTGTCTGCAGCAATGCCCAATTCAATGAGCATCTAAGATTTGAAATTCTATAGATTAATAATGAACTTGAACAGCAAAAAAAAAAAAATACAAAAAATACAAAAAACAAATATCAGGTTCAGTAACGGAGTGAAATTTCTTGCCATTTGCATTATTAAGCTTTGATAATAGAACATATAAGCAAAAAAAATTGGAAATCTATGTAAGAAGATTTTTTTTTTTATATATAAACGGAATTTTGACGGGAAACAGTTCTCTGTAGATTTATCCTCGTATTTCTGTTTGCAGCTTATATGACTTAAGGATGTAGTAAGGTGAAATAAAATAAATCTACAATTTTAAATTGACACCCTAAACAGAAAAAGTATTGTTAAAGGTATAAAGTCAGCTACAAGTATTGATAGGTTTTTGGCCGTGTTTTCAAGATATTTGCCATTTTAAAAAATGGCGGGAAAAGCTCACTTGGACTTTTACCTTTGTAAAGTATGGACACAATATTAATTTGTTTCACATGGAAAATCTACAATCTAATAAAATCTTGCTTACTGACTTAAAATGAGCTTCTGAAGACTTTGATGACAAGAAAATTGGGTGTAATGGAGCAAAATATTTTACATAGTAATACTGGATAAAATCAGAGAAATCCGAATGACTTTTACAGATTGCAAAAACCTCACTTTATAATTAGAAGTTCCTAAAATTAATGTGCAGTGTCCCTTTTTCTGCATTTTAAAGTGACCTATGACCACGAAAATGTTATCTATGTACATAAATATTTCACTCTGTTTGAATGTACGAAACCCGAAGATATCGAATCCTTCTGAAAACTTAAGCTCATACTCTCTTCACACTTGCAACAACTATAATATATATGATCAAAGGAGTATGTACGGTAAGGGGTATATTTGGCCCCTAAAATTAAGACCCTTATATTTCATAAAACCATGTCTCAAAATATAATTCAATATCAGTTGATAATAAACTTCGACAGGTATTGCCAAAGTCTATTTTTAGTAGATAAAAATGAACTCCAAAGTTCGACAAATATACGCATTTTCATAAAAATTGACTAAAATGACCAAAATCCTTACATATTTCAATACAGAAAACATAGAGCGCATGCATGTGCCAATGAGATTTTTGTATGAAAAGGTAGCAATTTTATATGCTTTCAACATCTCAAAAAATCTCATTGGCACAAGCATGCGCCCTGTGCTTTCTGTGCCAAAACATGACCAAAAATTGACGAAAATTTGTCGATTTTCGTTAAATCTAGAAGAAGCATGACATTTGTAACGTCACAATCAGGATTTGATGACGTTACTATACCAATTTACTTGAATTTTGATTTAAGAAATATATCAACTGTGATATACCGAGTAAAGTTTAAAGGAAAACTCAATTTGAAAATACAGCTAGATTTTGGGGCCAAATATGCCTCTTATCGTACATACTCCTTTGATATAAACTCACACGTTGTCAAGACACGCAGAAACATATGTTGTTTTGATGGAACTTGAGAGTACAAACTGTGAAATATTGAGACAAAAATATTGACATGATGGAATGAGTGATCTTTTGATGTTACCAAGAAACATGTTAAATAATGTTGACTATTAAATCATAATAATAAGAAGAAATTCGGCTTATCAAGAGATTTAAAAACACGTTTGCTTGACAGAAATATAAAACAATCGTTCGTGAGTTTCAGTTAATTGATAAAATTCATAATCAAAGAATTCTAATATAGAAAAATCTTAATATAGAAAATTTTCATTATTTTTGAAAAGAATTGAATCGGGTGTCATGGCTCGATAAATTTCAACAATAGTACATGTAGGTCTTTGAGCATGTCGAAAGTTTCAGGAAATTTTCCAAAATTATAAACAAATTTGACAATTTGAAAACGATATTTTTATAATGATTACTAAAAGGAATTGACAAAAGATGAGTTCAAGATGAAGAACACAATACTTCTTAATCAAATTTTTTCCAGTGTCATTTTACCATCAACTGATTGAAAACTGATTGAAAACTGATGATATTAGCTTGGCTACATTATATCTGTTCCTTTTCTTGTTGGTTGGAAATTTTCTCCTTGGGTACAAAAATTGATTCACGAGATCTGTCCTGAAAATCAACTCCTTTAAGATTTATGTAAGTACATGATATTCCCTTTGCTCATAATGGATGGAAGATTGACTTTTCATTAATATCCGGAAATTTTCCAGAATGGAACAGAATTTGAGAACTAAGAAAGTCGTGTATAAAAGCACCCTTTCATTGGTAGATTTCCAACAATTACATGTAAATAAGTAGTCTTTGAACATACTGCGGGTTGTTGGAAATTCACAAAACATAGTAAAATTTTTTCTCTTTAATAGGCTTCTCATACCTTGAAAATTAATTAAAATTATTCAAGGTAAAAGCAAGTTACGCGGTAATTATTCAAGGTAAAAGCAAGTTACGCGGTTATCATCTACATCATATTCATACTGACGTCGCGCATGAAACTTGTGTCAATAACGTAACGTCAAAAAGGGTGATTTTTTACATCAAAACGTTAAGAAATAAAGTAAACGTCGCACTTGTTATTGACGGGAACAGTTTATTAATTGAGAGTTACATTTTCTACATTCTTTGATTCTTATTTATTTTGTTTGCATTCTATGTCATTGGGCGATTCGTACACTCCGAGAATCTTTATCAAATTCTTTTGACAATATATATATGCGTTTTTATCGAAAATTAAAGAAAAAAAGTTATATGCAGATATTGAAACACTAGTAAAAACAGAGGCATATATTGTATGATCTCAGACGAGTAAAAACAGGACTTTACAGCAAAAGCAACTTTAGTCTGTATGTTAATAACATTTTTGTTGTCGCTCGTCGGGTGTGTATATTTTTATTTGATTTGTAAACAAAGTATCATTGATTTTTTTTGCCAGTAGAAAATGTATTCTACAGTTGAAATTTGGAAGAAATAAAAATTGTTATTGAGAAAAAAAAATCTTTACTTCGAGAAAAGGGTCTATATTCGAAAATAAGGGATTGAAAGTTGCTCTTACTATGAATATGTTTTAAGAGGTTCGGTGGTCTAAACACAAGATAAAAGTCGTTGCAACGAGGAAAAAGGTCTTATTATGAGAGAAAAAAAGTTTTTTTAATAAAATGAAATAGTTTTTACGAGTAACAAAATTTGTTATTTAGAAAACAAAGTATAAGTAATAATTCGAGAAACAAAAATTGCTTTAGTGAAAAAATTGTTGGTTTATGTCCGTGGTCGACGGGAACGATTCTGTAGAAACAACCACAGAATCACACATTCTATTGTCCTACCATTCCCTGATAAAATATGTTGATCAGTTTCACGTTTTTTTTTTTATTTCAGTAGAAAACGAATGACGAACGCGAAAGCTCTGGCTAGTGCCAGAGCAACAGCCAGAAAAAAATTGTAACTGATTGAATTATCTTTTTTACCTCCTCTCTTTTTCTCGCTTGAAAAAAAAGAACAGAATTAATGAAAGGAAGATAACAGGAGACACCTAAAATGGCCGAACATTACAATCACACGTCACAATCAACCAGGGAACTGCACAAGAAAAACAACAAAATGACAAAAGACAAACATAGTTAACGATAGGAACTCGGGATAGCCGGACTTGCCACCGGCACTGGCAACAGCGAGCGGTAGGGTTAAACCGGTTTATGTGTACCCAAACCTCCCCTTTCTCTATCCCGTTTCCCTATAGTATAATAAACACACAAATAAAACCCAATACAGGTAGACCACTACAATCTTGAAAAGGAAAGAATAGACAAAACGTAATTTAAAAAGATGGGTCGAGGAGTGCTCGCCGCTAAACTGTCGGCTAGCTCTAGGAGCCTAGTCTGCTGGTAAAACACTGTCGCACTACGGAATAATAATCAAATTCAAAACTTCCCGAAGGGTTTGGTAAAGAATCATCATTGATTTCAGTAGACACCGGCAGTATCAGTGAGAGGCTAGTATAATTGTAAAATTTTCAGGTCATTGGATACCAAAGCCAATTTAACGGAATCATGAAGAATATCCGGTCAATATCCCCTATTACGTAAAGAATGTAAGTTACGTCCCAGTTTTTCTGGATTTTTTATCATTAAGAAACATTAATAACATTTTTTTCTTTCATTTCAATCCAAATTCATGTATCTAGGTTTACATGCCCTTATGATAGTCATAATCTGGCATCTGTAAACGATTCTTGTTTTAGGTTCTATGTACGTAGACACATTGGTTTCCGTTCCGAGCAGCATTGTTTGTCCTTGAAAACACCCTCGCTTTTAAAAATTTGCCCTTTATATTTTACGCAACTGAAAAAAAAAGTTTTTGTCTTTTCAGTGAAATTAAATTGGCGTTGTACCTGTTCTCGTTGTCCTCGAACATAGTTTCCGCTCGATTTTACTCATTTTTTTGTGAAAATTAAGCAATATGTAAATGAATTGCTACACAACGATGAAAATGGGGATGAGCTGGTTGTCTTTCATTCATGCCTAGAAGTTATACAGAAAAAAATCGGTGTTTTTCTTTTTCAGATATTTACTTTAAACCCATTTAACTCTTTTCAATTCACTTTTCTTATTGAAATATCACTCAGTATATATTGCTTATTTTTTGCTGTTCTGATTTTTACAAAACGGCTTCTTAAATATTTGTTCTTATGGTAACAAATAAATAAATAAATAAAAAATAATCAAAATTAAATAAAATCTTACATTTTTTATGAATACAGACATTGTATGACAGATGAATTGGTGGGCTCCACCCTTTTCAAATAAAAATCGCGACCCTTGTCAAATAAAAATCGCGACCCATTTCAAATAAAATTCGCGTAGAATTGGGGCTAGTTGAATTGTCGGGAACCATGCTGTAACTTCCACCTTTTTTGAAGGCTGTAGCAGACGGTGAAATGTGTCAAAGAGCAAAATGGGTACAGTTATACATTTTATAGGGTACAATCAGTTCCAATTGGTTAAGAGGACTATTTTAATGGCTACAATTAATTATTTTCAATGAACATATTGAATTCATGACTTTAATTCTGTCTCTCTACCGCGAGTTACTACCTACCAACGAGCGAGTTACTACCTACCAACGAGCGAGTTACCTCATTAAAATAATTCGAAGGGCAAGGATGTAGCATGTAGAGCCAAAAAGAAATATTAACATCTAGTTTAATAAAAATAATAATGCTATATGTATGTAAGATCATATTTATTCAACAAACCTATCTTATCGTCGTAAAGATGAGCTTATCAATCACAATTATGCCATAACTGTTCGAAGCTTATTCGACTTGTCAGCTATTAATAAATTATCGGGTTATATGTTTTGCACATATAAACCTCTCTATAATAAGATATTCAGTAACTCGACTTTCTTTTATGCCAATTATCGCTTTTAGAAAACCAATTTTAATAAATTCGCCAACCAAATCGTTAATGGGGAACCTGGGAACGAGTTTTGATTGCCACTGGAAAAAATGAGAATAGATAAGAGCGGGAATTTTGCCTAATCCATAGAAATTTGAACCAATTAGCCTTCCCTTTTATCCATAAATATAGAAGGGGTCTTTATACTTAATCTGGCGTTGCAATCCATGTCCAGTTCTTCCATAGCTTGACTACCCCGAATAGACATGGTATTCACCCATCCAGAACCACCAATTGCACTCGGTCAGCACTGTATTATGAGCTATTGGAGCAATCAAATTTTAAAATAAAACTATAATGATTAGTTTGACTGCTTTAATTTTGTATGTTGATTGTGTTTATTTTCAATTATACGTAATCGGATAAGAAATGATAAACCTATAACATCATTCAACACATTTTTCTACACTGACTGTGCATTGGAGATCGGATTTTTTAAATAATAAATGGTACTGACTTGCTAAAAGTAACGTTTTTGACGTTAAACGCTTATTTACGGAATGTGTGACATTTTTCGGATCCCGTAAAAATCTTTATATACAAGCGCTTACAATGCACACCACAGGGCCCTTACAGTTGTATGAAAGGGTTGGTTAAGTACATTTTTCTGTGCAGTTTCTTTTCTGAAATGATTGACAATTAGAAATACAACAGTTGCAGTTAAAATACGTCTGGAGAATTCAGGACGCTATGAACGTAACATGGGACATTTTTCAGGACAGCAACTTTGCAATACATACGTATATGAAAGGGATAACGCATTGTATTAAAATGAATAATAACGAGTTCAAAACTTGTACTTTTTCACCGTACCATTTTCTCCGGCACTTTTGCGCTATTTTTTGTGTATGTAGATTCAGAGATATAGATAATCCATTTATCTTGAAATTTTCAAATGTTTCATTCTTTTTTCAATGTACACATTTACATCTTTCTCGAACAAAAATTAGAGAAACAAAAAATTGTTATGATATCATAATACCCGAGTCACAGTGCATCTCCAAGTATTATATTTCTGTGATTCGACGAAAAATAATAAAGTAACGAAATGCTTTACCTCAATTGCACGGAATAAAATGTTACGCGTTACATCCAAATTCTGACGTCTATATGAAGAAAAAATATAATTTATATTGCAATAAATGAAAAATATATTTATTTTTTTCACAAATTTATATTTATTAGGCGTTCATGTCGACTGTTACAAAATTTGGCATTAAAATATGCAATATAACCCATTGTTTTATCATTCAAAATTATATGCACTCCCAAATTAGTAAATTGGTACCAGTTTCAAGTTGTGTTTTAAATAGAACGGACATTAACATTTTTTTTAAATATTTGTATACCTTCCATACGTCATTTCTGTAAAGTTTTATAATGACACTCTTGTTTTTACGGGTTACCTGATTTCACCCATGGTTTTTTTATTGGGTCCGTGTTGTTTATTTTTATACCCCGCCACACGTAGTGGCGAGGTATTATGTGATACCCCAAGTCGTGTGTCCGTCCGTCCGTCTGTCCGTCCGTCCGTCCGTCCGTCCCCCGAAGGTTTCCGACTGATAACTTGTGAACGAAATGTCATAAGGTCTTCAAACTTGGTATGTAACTTCTTTACCACAAAACTCAGGCCAAGTTCGATTTTTGGTTCAGAGGTCTAAGGGGTTCTGGAGTTATGCCCCTTGAAACTTTGAAATTTTGCGAATTTTAGGGTTTCCGACTGATAACTTGTGAATGAAATAATGTATTGTCTTCAAACTTGGTATGTAACTTGTATACCACAAAACTCAGGCCAAGTATGATTTTTGGTTCAGACGTCCAAGGGTTCTGGAGTTATGCCCCTTGAAACTTTGAAATTGTGTGGAACGTGGCGGGGTATCATGTAATGCACCATTACTATTTTTGTATATTATATATGCGTGTGTCTTAACTTTCTTTTCTGTGCCGTGCTCATGTTATGTCTTTGTTTCTTTGTTTTTCCGACGTTGCTATTGTCCTTGGATTGTTTGTTTTAGACTGACGGTTCGATTCTCACTTACTTTACACTGTAAGTTTTTTTTATTTTATGACGTTTGTATTTTGTTCTGCTTGTTTTATCATCGTTTACATTCTCTGACTGTATGCAATTCTTGTTTTGTATTGCCTTGTATTCCGGATTTATTATTTTAGCTCTTACTTCGGTATTCATTTGGAAATTGATTTCCTTATGTAATTTCAGGGGAGATGATGAAAATGCGAACAATTAAAGGTCGACGGACGACAAGCTCACTGATCCTTTTTGTCAGATGAGATAAATAAATTAACAATTAAAGGATATGTAGTAAATGCACATGAGCCAAAGTGTCTACAAATACATGGTAGAACCAATCAAAGGAACAACGCTTTTATCCTTGTTCTTCATCTTAAGGCACGGACCATTTGATTTTCAGGGGGGGGGGGGGGGGGGGG